>BSAI01000089.1:3681545-3713513 GCA_036245035.1 Adrianichthys oophorus | reverse complement strand
GTGGGTGGGTGAGTGAGTGAGTGGGTGAGTGAGTGGGTGGGTGGGTGAGTGGGTGAGTGAGTGGGTGGGTGGGTGGGTGAGTGGGTGGGTGAGTGAGTGAGTGAGTGAGTGAGTGGATGGGTGGAGCTTTAACCCACTTTACAACTCTTTCAGGGTATTAAAGTCCTTCAAAATAAAAGGAAGAAGAAAGAAAGTTTAAAATTAGGCAAATTAAGAACAAAATTACATAAATCAATAAAATACACAAAAAAACATGAAAGCAATAAAACAAATAACAGAAAATAAAACGTCATCTGCTACTGAGCATTAAAAGCCATTCTAAAAATGTGAGTTTTGAGTTTAAAACTGTTTCAGGTCACATATCATGTGAAGTTCTGCATAACATATATAGCATAACTGAGGGCTGTCAAAGGAAAAGGCACGGCAACCCCGGTGTTTCTGTGGTGACCTTTGGTGACCTGGGCACATGCAACAGATATGGGCTGGCAGACCTTAAAACAGTTCAAAGCTCAGTTCAGTAAACTGGGATGAAACCATGAAGAGCTTTAAAAACAAACCGTAGAAGTCTAAACTGAATTCTAAAATGAACAGGCAGCCAGTGAAGTGATCAGAGTGATGTGTAAAAATACTTTATTAATCCTGAGGGAACTTTGATGGGTGTTTGTTGCTCCATTTACACGTCATATCAGAATACACTCCAGATAAAAAGCATTATTAATAGGATCTAAAATAAATGATCCAATAAAAAGCCTGAAAAAACAGCAAGAATAATTAAAGAGTATTTCAAAAGTGAACAAGAAAACGGTTCAAAAAGTGAGGTCGGCTCCCCTCTGTCCCCTCCCCTCGCCATTGAACAGGCTTGTTGCACTGAAGGACCTCTTGAATCTCAGTGGATCTTGGTGGTGAGTGAAACAGAACTCCTCTGGCCTTAAAGGGCGCTGATGTTTTCCAGAACGCTGTCCAGTGTCCTCCGCTCCACCTCCTTCTCCACAGAGCCAGCTCTCTGATGGTTCTGTTCCTGCAAAACTTTCTGTTGTTTCACATCTTACAAGTTATGTCACTTAATGTGAAACAAAATGAGTTGATTTTGGGGAAAACAGCTTATTTTCACCTGAAACAAGCAACAAAAATCTTGACCCGTGAAGGTGATATTTCTGGTGATCCTTTTCATTTGGTATTTCTCTTTCTTCCGTGCGGCTGCAGGTGGACATCATCGGAGAGGACGGACGTTTGTACAGAGGTCGTCTGGACCTCCCAGAGATGAGGAGCCCAGACTCCAAACTGCCCACGATCTCCCCCAAAGACGGTGAGTCTGGACTTTTGTGGCTGCCGGACGGAGCACTGCGCTCCTCTGGAAGTTCACTGGAAGCCCGAAGGATGTTTATAGTCGGAATTTAGGATTACTGAGGAGAAATAGGACAACAAATAAAAATGGTCGAGCTATGACTATGACATCATCTAGATTTTCCATTTTATTCAGATTTCTCTGAAGCAAAAAAGGTTTTAAGAAGTTACTTCAAGCAGAAACTCAATCGGTGATTAGTTTAAGATCCACAAATACTGAAATAAATGCTTGGATTTAACTGGATCAAGTCATCTCAAATATTCTTTGGACACAAAAAAAAACTAAAAAAGAGAAAACTTTACCATTTGTTAAAATGAATGGAAGTTTAGACAGATGATCGTAGATCTGAATGCTTTTTGGATGAAGTAACTGATCTTTTCAGGAATTTTCTTCAGATGTGTTTGTGGAGAATGTTTTCACTGATTCTCCAGAACATCTCTGTTCTGGTTTTTGGTCTGAAGGTCATTCAGGTCGTCTGTGAAGTGTCCCGGAGAATGTTTGTTTTTATGCTTTGTTTGCTCTGCTGCTCACTCTGGCCTTTTCTTCTGTCTCAGTTGCTCACAGGACTAAAGACAGGGCCAGAAGCTCCCCCTCCCCGAGACTGGTACCATCCCCAGAGGGGGGGCAGATCACTCCAGGTCACCAGTCGGCCCACAAGAGCCCACAGTGCAGCCGGTCAGGTGAGTCCGGGCTCAGGCACAGGTGTGTTTACCCGCTTCTCTCTGAACACGTGAGAAGTGGTGGCTGCAGCAGAGCCGGCTGGTCACGCTGTCCCCCCTCCCCACTCCAGCTTCCAGCTGCTCCGGTCGGGACTGGCCCGTCTCTGCGCTGGGATGCTGCACGTCTCAGAGCTCCATCACTCAGGCCTCCGCCGCCGAGAGCAGCCTGGATCCTCGAGGCAGTGCACCGCTCAACCTGTAGGGGGCGACGCTGAGCGCTACAGATTCAGTCTGAGGTAACCAGAACCTGCAGAACTGCACCGAGACGCTTTCATCTTCTAAAGTGTTAGAACATGTAAGAAGTGATGCTCTTCATCAGAGGGAAACAAAACATTTTCAAACAAAACCCAGGAGTCCTTTGAGTCAGTGGGCGGAGCCTGAACCTTCATCAGAGAGCAGAGCGGCTTCACTGTTTGCATGACTCATTTGTCTGCACTCTGCTGTTGAACCGTCGTTCCTGCCTGCAGCCGGACGGCGTTGCATAATGTGAGAAGTTCCAGGCAGAACTGAACATCCTGTTCACAGAAACACAAAGCTGCGTGCGGGTAGGCCCCACGAGGCGCCGCCACCGCCGCAGTGAAGTTCTGCTGTTGAGGAACTCATTTCTGAAGTTCTGCCGGCAGAGCAGAACCTCTGAGGTCTTCAGGAACAACTGAAAGTGAAGATAAAAACGCCTCTGCAGGATCAGATAACAGCACACTTGCATCGAATCATTTAAGATCTACTTTGGTAGAAACTGATGGATGCTGCGTTTACTCAGTCAGGAAAATAAAATCCTCCAACTGACACAAAACAAAGCGACGGTTTCCAGGCCGAAGTCATTCAGGTCTAAAGCTGGTCTGAGGCCGGAACAGTTTGGGTTTGAAACTGTTCTGCTGTGGTTCTAAAAACGTAGGTTCTCACCACAGAAGAGCTTTGTTTAGAACGCTCCCTTTGAACGGTAAACCTCCATGTTTAGTCCGACACTGTGGAGCTTTTTCCACGTCGTCTGAAGACTCTTTGAGCTCCTCAGATGTTTGGAGCGACAGAAACCCAGAGAGCTGGAGCTGGAGCTGGAGCACTCTTTATTAAACGTATAAATACAGATTTCAGCAGAACAGAAACTTCCAAAGGAGCTGCGTGTGGATGGGGGGGCATTCATCCCCTCCTCCAAACAGATAAAGTAAAGGCGGATCCACACACCCGACCTCTGACCCCCCAGCAAGGCTCGGACGGGTTCCCAGCCCCTCCGCCACAGCAAGGAGGGCTGGAGGTTGGAGTCCAAGGTCCACTCTCAGAGAATTTCTTAGGAACCACAAACCGCTGGTGCAGATCATCTGACCAGGTGTACGACCCCCCCCCCACCAGGTAATGAGTAGTTATCTAACTACTCATCTGAAAGGTTGGTCCGCTGGAGGACTCAGAACATATGAGCTTCAAATCAACAAAGGTAAGAGCAGATGAGAAACGACAGATCCTAAACCCTGAAGGAAAACGTTCTGGAAGGCGCGGCAGCCGAGCCTCAAACACGCCGCGGCGTCGGCATCACTCAGACGCCGCAGAGGTAGAAGTGGCTGACCGGTGGGATTCTGCCGCAGACTTTTATTGTTCAGTTTACAGACTCATCATCCAAACCTACAGGAGCTCCATCGCATTATTGCAAACGTCACGTGTGAGACCCGTTCCAGTCTTTACTGACGAAGCATCGGGTCAGAACCAGAAGAACTCACATCAACTAGAAAAAAAACAAAAAACCCTGAAGTTCCAGATGGAGACGAACAGGAAGTTCAGTTTGGGATTTCTCTGTGCTCCACCGACTCTCTGACGGACTTCCTGTCCGATGCGCCACAGCAGCAGGAGTGAAGCACAGACGTGGGGGGGCGTGGACGGTCACATGGTTCCTCTCCTCTGTAAGTGCTGATAGTCTCAGGGGGTGCAGGAAAGTCCCCCGTCCTCCATGTTCTTCTGTACATCAAGCCCCTCCCACCCCGCGCTGCCCCTCATGTCAGCCTCATCTCTGTGCGTGGAGCGCAGAAACCACGGGGGGCTGCTGGGGGCCAGCGGGCTGAGTCACCGGGGGCCACAGTGGAGTCTGTGGAATGTGGTGGAAATGGTGGTGGTGGAGGTGGTGGCCCGTGGGGGACGACGGGGGCAGCCAGGACGGCTGGTGGCTGGGGGGCGAGGAGGCCCAGAAGGAGCCGAAACCCGACGCGGAGGAAGAGGAGGCTGGCGGGGAGCACTCCATAGACGCCTGTGAGGGGGGGCCGCTGCCAGCGCCGCACTCAGAAGCTCGCAGCTTGGAGAACATGATGATGGCGTCCGGGAAGTTGGGCGGCGTAGCGGGGGTGTTCCTGGGGGTGCACATCTGTGAAAGGAAGAGAAGCCGTCAGTCTGCAGCTCACAGGAACGTTTCAGGAAGAGCTCAACCAGAATCAAAGATCTTTAAAATCAGAGAACATTTCCTGACGTTCTGCATGCTCCGATGCAGAACCTTCATGGAGACATTTCTCCACCATCAGACCCTCACTCATGATCCTCCAGCCTTCCTCAACCAGGAGATGTTATCCTACAAGAACTCTTTTTCAAACGGAGTGATCCATCTGCGCTTTTCTACCGTCTGTGCACCGACAGCAGGAAGAGCAGTTTTCTGTTTATTTCCTCATCAGTGCCATCAGACCTGTTCCTGTCGTCACCACAAACATCACGGTATTGTACTTTTCCATGGACGGCCCCCACGGAGAACCGGTTCTGTAGCATTTAGTCTTTTAATGCCGACCCATAACAGAAACAACGACGTGACAACAATGAATTAACGGTCAGTAACCCCCCCCTACTCACAGATCCTAATCTAGACCGTTTCCAACCAAAATAATATTGATTATCCTACGCCTCCTGTCTTCTGATTGAAGCATCGACTGTATATAAGAACTGGACTGAGAAGTAGGTGGAGCCTGCTGGACCCAAAGTCCAACTTTCAAAATGATTGACAGTCCCTGGCAAAGTAAATGTAATCAAAATGGTGATTTCACCACAGCTTAATTATCTTTTGATGATGCTGCCAATAACAGTACCGCCATCTATATTCACTCATTATGATGTACTAATATAGCGATTCCTTTGGGAGGGAAAAAGGACTAGAACTAAACTGGCTAAGTTATGATCTCCTGGGTGTAAGGGGGCCTGGGTTTATCTGACCCCAGGTTCTATTACATTTCTTTTGAAATGTCAAAGATTGCCCAACATAAGACGGGACAGGATCAGCCGGATGATATCTGGAGATAAATTACATAAACCTGTCATGCTGCATTCAAAGGAAATCTGGATAAAGATACATAAGTTGTTCAAACTGTCGCATCATAAACAGCTATACTCATTTATTTGGAAAAATCCAGCAATTTGTATTGGGAAGACAACAATGTATTGGAAAAGCTGGCACACTGATAAAATATGAACACTGAGTAAATCTTTATAAGGATGATGTGTTCATGTCTTATAATGATGTTATTCACAAATATGATCTGAGAGGGAAAGAACATTTTTGGAAATATCTTCGGATGGGGAACTGTATTAAGTCAGGAAACAATCCTATTCTGGACTTCTGGACCGTACCATCAGTGATGTACTCAGCAATGACTGTAAGGTTCTGACAATCTCGTGGGAAAAGGAGGTTGGTTCTGTGTTAAAAGATGAAGAATGGTGAAGAATTTTATCTGAAAATGGAAAATTTGTTTGCGAATGTAAAGGTCAACTTAACAATACAAGATATTGCAGAGGTATTATTGGACTCCGGTAAAATGACATTGAATGGGTCTTTTGAACAACTCGCTGTGTTGTCAAAAAGAGGCTGGGCCTCCTGGGAAAGCCTGTTTGTTGAACGTTTGTGGTCAAAGTGCTGGATATTCTTAGTGATTGGTTAGGAAAAATGCTGCCACGCTGTCCAAGTTTCTTTTTCTTGGGTGACTAGATGGCAGGTATACTAGGTGGGAAATTTTCAGTCCTGATGGTTGGGGTCTCAGCGGCAGCCAGGGTTAATCCCACAGATCAAAGTGTGGGCTAATATGATGACAGAAATGGCTTAGTGTGAATGTATGTTAAACAAAGAATGAGATACAGACACCCCCACAGTGTCCCATATTACTGTACATGACCAACATGGAGCATGCTTCCAACACAACAGCTGCTATTTGGTTCCAGTCTGTCCTATATGTATAATTAATTACTTTATTAGTTTTGAAATAATCTGACATACATGATTTGTTTCAGGAATCTGACCTGTTAAATTCTGCATGTTATAAGTTATAAGTTAAAACTCAATAAAAAGTTTGACAGATTTCATGTAGCCAGCTTTCAAGTGGTTGAGGTGTTGCCATAGAAACGATGACTCAGACCAACTTGGACCAATCACTGCTTACAAAGGATTTCAGATTTCAACATGGCAACGCTGGTATTGTGACTGACTTGACTGGAAGTAAAGCACACTCACTGGCGTTCTCTGACACAGACAATGGGGTCTCGCTGCTCTAGCTCCGCCCCCCTCCCCAAAGGCAGGAAGTGCAGACGGATCTGTGTTCTTCTTGCAGAAATGATGTCACCCAAAACAAAAACACATCCAGCAGCTGCTGCCTCCACGGAAAAACACCTCCTTTGTTTACCATCTTAATGAATTTACCATCTTTATGAATTCTTTGCTGATTATTTTTTTAGTCGTTTACACGTTTCAAACAGAAAACAATGTATTGAAATATTTCTAAATGATTGTAGTTTTACGATGTCTCTTGTTGCCTCTGTCATTTTTCCCTTTGTCATTTCTGATTAAAGTTTACCCTAATTTGGTTTATAAAAGGAATAAACAGAACAAAGTAATAATAATTTTAAAAAAGCTGCTGCCTCCTCCTCTTCACGCACTTCCTCGCTCCACACAAACGAGCCGACTCCAGAACCGGGAGAGCAGATGTTCAGACACAAACCTCACACCAGCCTTCCTGGGTGAACTGGTCATTTTGGGAGTTTTAGTCCTTCAGCTCATGATTGTTATAGCTGCGTTCAGAACACAAAGCCCAGACGGGTCAGGAGTTTGAACCACTTCCTGCAACTCCAGAGACCATAACAATCTGAATCTGGGTTTTTTTCAGAGCCAAACATTTGTAAATGTAATGTATTCACTGAAACACCTTCAGATCCAAATTTACAATCTGATTTCAGCTCGTTCTCCCTGACAGACGTATGTTTTGCAGGCCGCCTGTCGGCAAAAGGTCGCATTCCTGCAATGGAAGACGGGATCGTGTGTTGTGGAGAGGAGCTGGAAATGCATTTACCATCTGGTGGTGTCCGGGGATGTTGGCCTCCTGGAAGAAGGAGCTTAACGCCGTCTGCAAAAGAGACAGAGTTCAGAAAGTTCAGAAACGACGGCGTTCCTCCTCCCCTCTGTCCTGTTAGCACTGTAGCAGAAACAGTCTACCAAAGTCAAAATATATACAACTATTTAAACATTTTAATATATCTTTAAGTCAAAAATAGCTTTATTTGAGGTTTATTCATCATTCATTCATTCATGATGCATTCAGGGGCTTTGAAAATCCTTGATTCCTGCTGCTTTTACATAAACAAAAAAAAGATCAGATTTAAGTTTTTCTTCAATAAACAGCTTCAAGACTTCTGGCTGATTGTTTGTCTTTGTTTACATGAACTTTGCGGAGTCAGCAGAAAGTAAGCCAAAAGTGTTTTCCTTCTGAGGCTGCTGGGAAATTTCAGAGTGAGCCGGCTGGGACTGTTCCCATGGCGACTGTGGTCCACAGGCTGGACGTAAACAGGCAGCAGCTGCCTGCGCAGCTGCTTTATCGTCTGAAGTCCACCTGAAAGGAACTCTTCGTCTTCATCATCAGCTGTGTTGAGTTTACTGTCTGTAACAAGAATCGGAACAGCAGAGCGCCATTTGGCCTGGATGCCACAGAAATTTGTTTTGATAGCACAGACTGTTCCTCAAACACTTGAATGGACCCCCTCCCCCCGCGTGGCGGTGCAGGAATGTCTGTCGCACAACGATACACTGAGGCGTGAAGCTGCTCCTGGTGATCTCACGTGTCCTGCTGAGGACAAGGAGCTGCCGTGTTCTCTGCGGCGAGATCGCATGGAACAAGTCCCACCCGAGTCTGCAAAGGAGAAAGTCCCGCCCCCCTGCAGCGCTCATGCCCGGAGAAAAAAACTTCAGGAAAACTTCCATCATGAAGTCTGAGGCGTCAGGTTTAGCATCGGCGTTTTGATGTAAACATCACATGCCGAGTTCCTGTTTGGTGAACGGCTTCAGGCGTGTTCAGACTCAAGGCAGAGGACCCCCCCCCAGCAGAGTCTGGGTGAAGGTTGAATTCCTGCAGCTCAGCCGTTTGTGAAGAAACCTTCAGAGTTTTTCTCTGAGGACTTTCGTCAGACTGAGCTCGGCACTGATGCCAAAGGTTCCAGAAAGACCAAAATATCCCCTAAAATCACCACCTTCATCTGAACCTCAGTCAGGAGGAAGAGCACCTTCATCGAGAAAATTCTAAAGTCCCCATCAGCCCTGAAGCTCATCCATTCAGTCAGAAATGATGTCTGCTGACTTTTCAGAAAGAGCTTTTGAACACAAGCCAAAGGTTTTGGTAAAAACCACACTCGTCTCAGATGGTTCCGACCACAAGTTCAGGTCCTAATTTCTGCAGAAACCAAAGAGTTGAACTTTAGAAAAAATAGCTCAACAGGATTCCAGGTCCGTCTGCTGAGATGTTCTGCAGTGAGGACACCATCCTCACTGACCCAACAACCCCAGATGACCGGGTTCTGAGAAACTAACATGTTTCCTTGTATCTGTGTTTGAAAACAAACTCAGTTCCAGCAGATCTGCTGACTTCCTGTTTCTGTCTGACTGAACCGCAGAGTCTGGTGCCATCGGATTCTTCGTGTCCTGGTGACACAAAGGTCCAGTGTCTGCTTCAGAACCAGAACTATGGTCTCTTAATGCGTCCCCCCTCCTGTGATGTGCTGTAGATAAACAAGCAGCAGTCAAAGCACAAAGCCGCTGACTCACTGCCGGCTGGAGGAACAGGTCGGGACGGAAACCAAACTGTCCAAACAGTAACCCGTCTGGGGGGTTGAGGGAGCCATCTGGAGGCTCAGGTGTTCCTGTATCTTCAGGTGTGTCAGCTGATCATTGGGGTTCAAGGACAACTGAGCGTTCCAGACAAGGGCCCGGCGCTGCAGACCGATTACATATCAGCTTTTATCAGGCGGGCACTGCATTTTTGCCCTGGTTCTGAGAGGATCTTTGTTTTTGGAACAAATGAATCTGATGTTTTTGTCCTTGTGTTTGATCACAAACCTTGTTTTGCTGCTGATTACAAGTTTGTGTCTGAAGATTCTCTGTCCTACAGGTCATGTTATGGCAGGAATCACACCAACAACCCCACAGAGCAGCAGGGCTCTTCTGATAAACGAAGGGCTGTTGACATGACTTCTGCTTATTGAACTTCCAGACCTCGGAAGCAGCGGCGAGGACGGACGAGCAGAACTTCTTCCGGACCTTTGGGGTCCAGGACCCCTGAGATGATGATCAGACCCAACGAAGGTGAAGGAGTTCGTGGTGGGAACAGCTGGAAGGATGAAGCTCTTAATCAGCCTATAATTAACCGAGCGGGTTTGGATCAAAGTCACGCGGTGACCTCCTTATCCGCTTCCGGAGGCGCGAGCTCGGACCGGATGAAGCTCGTCCTGCTGATCCGCGGTGATCCGGGCTGTCAGAGCCAGAACCGCCGGTCTCTGGTTCAGTCCTACGACTGGGGTTCCGTCAGAGTCCGGGTTCTGCTGCCGACAGCTTTCAGAGGAGCGCGGTGGAGAATGTAAACAAAAGCGGCCATTGAAGGAAGCTCCACGTCCTCGAGCTGCTAGCTGCGCTAACGCTAGCTGCGGGAGCGCGTGGCCGCGGGCCGAAACGACCAAAATAACCCCCCTCCCAGAATGTTTTTTAACGACAAGGAGAGTCAGCAGCGCGTGGGAGCGTGTCCGGCGTCCACTCACCTCGAACTGCCAGTGGGCCGCCTGCAGGAGCTGCTTCGCCTGATCCGCGGCGCAGCCCGCCGTCAAAACAAACTGGTTGATCATCACTTGATGTCGGAGTTCGTCCATATTCACCGACATGGCTGCGTCCCCCGCAACGCCAAGCTGCGTTTGTTTCAAAAACCCGCAAAAGTAAAGCAAAACTGTCCCCTCGAATCAACCGCAGGAGATCTCCGGGGCTCTCCGCCTGACTGTGCGCCTCCTGCCGCAGCCTTCAGCAGCAACAACAATATTTTCATGTCACCACCAACAACAAAAGAGAGCTCCAAGCTGATTGGTCCACGGCGGAGCGAGGCTGTAGTAAAACACGCTGATTGGCTACTGTAGAAAAACATTTAAACTGAGGATACGTTTGTTTTGTGATTAAAGAGCAGCATTGGTGGGAGGAGTAGACCGAAACGTGAATTATTCTGATCCCGCCCTTGGCAGTTGTCCGATGTGGAGACTCACGCGCCGTTCTTCACGTCCGTTAACTTGACGTCACGTGTTTGGTTTCTTTAGCGTGAATTCATAGAGTTGATTGGCTGATTTTTTTCCCTGGGAGATTTGTAAACTGGGTAAAGGTAAACACAGCCCACAGATCCAGACCTGTACTCATCAGCGATTACATTCATGAGTTTACACTCATTTTGGTTTATTTCAAAGTTGAACTAGTTTACTAAACTAATATAAAGTAAACTATCATGAAATAAAACGATTAATTATTTTTATTTTGAAATTGTATGAACTTTTAGTATGTTTGATGCGTAATTTTTTACCTGCCAGTGGACTGCCGTGCAGATGGACATTAACATGGGGCTAAAGTCTGGCACGTTTACTTTGTTTTTTTTTTTTTATTTTCATTGATGTGCAATATCCATTGAAAAAAATAATTTCTTAAATTAACACTATTTTATATTACAAATAAAAAACTGGTTTTGTAAAGACAAAAACTTAAAAATCACAGTTTCTTTTACTCATTTTACATCTACATTTAGATGAATAAAAACAGTTTTTTAAATAGATCATTTTTAGGTTTCTGTACCAATGCAGTGCTTCAGTTACAGCGTTCTCATTCCTGCTTAAATATTCCTCCTGAAGATGAAGAGCTTTTGTTCCTGAGCATCTTGAAACTGGATCTTTTTGTGTTTTGATGGGCCTGCAGTGTTCTCCTCCTCATGGAGCAGCACGAATCTTCTTATCGTGTGAGAGCTCATCACCAGCTCCTGCCAGCCGACTGAATAATTCAGCAGGTGAACACAAACAGGACACAGGAGGACATATATTAGATATTGTCAGGAGGACACAATGTTTTTTCTGTGTTTTCTGTTTTGATTTACTCACGTTCTTTCCTAGAATAAAAGCAAAACCCACTCTGATAAAGTTTTAAAAGGAATTCAGTTTTGAGAAAAAGTTGAGCTTTCATTTCACAACAAAAGGTAATCTTAGTACATATTTAGGAGGAATCCCCTGCTGCTTATCTGTTGTTGATGTTACATAGTAAAAATTAAACGCCTTTCTCTTGCTTTTATAGCGTTTGCTGATAGAAAAATCTTTTATTTCTATGGTAAACTAAATTCCTGAACTCACTGCAGTATACATGTATGTGCTGACCACAGTGGGAAACTTGTTGCATGTTGGTCTCCTTGTTTTTGTACATTTGAGCACATTTTATTTCCACGTTGTTTATATCACACCACAGGAGCAAATCCTGGACAAAGTGTTTTTTCTTTTTGTTAAATTTACAAATGCTAGTTTTTACAGTGCAGCCTTTTTCCTCAGTTTGGGCTCTTTCAATGCAGTTTCACAGACTTTCATGAGAGCATTAAACTGAGTTCTGTTTGCTTAAAATGACATTGAACTGACAGATGAGAAATAATTTAAGTTTCAGATTTTAAGTTTCAGATTCAGACTCATAAATCAAACATAAAACAGGTTTTTGATGCACAGAAAAAAAGGAGTTCATCATTTGGGGCAACAGGTTTTAACAACGATTCCATTCAAAAAAATCTGTGGTTGCCAATCCAATTCATCAATTTTGGTTCATTTTGAGCAATCCGACTGGATCCGATTCACTGAATAAAATGGATCCAGGACCTCTTTTTTCCACACCAAAACAAGACAAACAAAACATGATTAGAACATTCTACATGCATACATACATACATACATGCATTCAAAGTGTTTCCACACATTTTTTTTACTGGAATCACACGTTTGTTGTTTGCTGTAAAAGTACTTGGTCATTCTTATGTTATAGTAAAATAAACCTACCATGTCTCAATCCAGATGGTATTTTCCAATATCAACATAATCGATTTATTTCCTTTTGAAACGATTTTATAATGGTATAGGTTGATTCAATTAACAGATGGATCTGGTTGGATAAATCACTTACTGGTAATTGATTAAGTCTAGTAATTGTCACACCCCAAACATTAAATATTACATTTTTTCCCCACATTTTTTTCAAGTAAAATGTATAAATAAAATTAACTTGATGTCATTAAAGTGGACAGACGGACTTGGAGATCCAGAAAAGAGTGAAAAGTCTGCAGACAATGATCAACTCACAGCTGGACTTTGGCTCAAAACACACAGACCTGAAGGAGGTCATCTTTAGCAGAAACAACAGAAGAGAGTTTCTCCTCCAAACAACCAGAGTGAAAATATTTTCATTCTTGGAGGAACAGAGGAGAAGCTGAAGAAGAGGAGAGTCCAAGATGTCTGGTCTCCTGATCAAACCTGTGATCTCTGGCGCCCTCCTGTGTCCATCAACAGCATCTGTTCAGCAGTTGAGCTTCTTCATCTGCAGTTTGACTTCCATCAAACACAAACAAACAAACAAACAAACCTTTTTCCTAATTTATTTCAGTTTTTTTCTCTGACAGCGATTGCCAACAGAAAACATTTTCTCTCAAGGCTTTGCTGCATCAAACGTTCTGACGATGAACTGCACATCTTCAGAACATTATTTTCAGAAGAATGATTTCTGTTTGAATGTTGAGTTTAAAAGCTCTTGAGTTGATCCCACAGACTTTGATGGCAGACTGATTCGTGTCCAGCTGTGTAACTTTGTACTTTTTTTGTACTCTTTTACATCTGTTTTCTGTCTTTTGAAACATCTTTTCTTTTGTTTTCTTTAATGATTCTCCCGTCTTTCTTCATTCAGGAAGCATCTCTCTCATCATTTTGAAATGGAAAGTTGTATTTTTTTTAGTTTATTCTTTTATTTTGGAGGAGGAGTGAGGAGCAGGCGTGGACACCAGGCTCTGTGCTCAGCTGTCAGCAGCACACCGCGCTCCTCATCAGGCCTGCAGGAGCAGGAGGCCTTTTATTGCTTTACAGTGACTTTGTGAGGAGCCTCAGGAAAGCACTCATCCACACTAATAGAACCTTAGATGAGCCAAACCTTTTTGTTTGGGCTTTCTCTGCCTTTCTGTCCTAAAGTACATTCCTTCACATTAAAACACAACATCCAATGGAGAGGCTGGAGCTCGTGAAACCTCCACACCAGAGCTGGACAGTAAAACAAAACCTCATCTTTATCTTTATCCTTTGTCTCCCTATCCTTGTCTTCCTCCTTTGTCTTCGTATCTGCTCAATATTTAAAACAGCTTTGTCCTCCTCCTGCAGGGGCCGGGCCCCTCTGAACTTTTTCATTTCACTCAAAGACTATTTATATTTTGAGGGTAAAAAGATGAATAAATACAAATAGAAATTGTAGGCGTCCTCAGAGAACACTTCATATATAAAAAAAACGTTTAAGTCTGGAGAAATAACCTGTTCAAAATGCCCTTTTTTCATTTTTAAAAAGAGAAGTTTACAGGATTTTTAAAATTAAACGTTCTTTCTTTTAAAACATATTTATTTTAGTCTCCATCTTTTTTTTTTCAAATAAAGAAGAAAGAAAAAGTGATTCTCCAGGATGGCCCCGCGGGGCCCCCGGGCCTCACTCAGAGGACCTACAGGCTGATTAAAAATGAAACTCCATGGAAACCAGCGGGCCAATGGAAGAGCTTGAAGCTGTTTACGGGTGGGGGGGGGGGGGGGGTGTTGACCGTTTCTATGGTTTCCGGACAAACCTCCTGCACCAGGTATTAAACTGTCTCCCAGGAGAAGCCCGCTGACACCCGCGAGCAGAGGAGCGCAAGCAGCGCAGGAGCGCGCGGATCATTCTGTCGGTCGGAGACGCGCACGCGGCAGGTGTCAGCGAGCGCAGCTGCTTTGGAATTTAAAGGAAAAACGGCAGATCTGAGGTGAGACCGGATGTTTGGTTTAGATAGAATTATTCAAACGAGCTCAGCCTGATCCGAACTGATCCGAAGTCCAAATGACAAAAACGCATTTAAATTGAAAATCAGTCGGTTTGTATTAGTTGTTCACTTCGCTTTCTAAACACACAAACATGTATTTTATCCACAAAGCGCTGGGAAGTCTCCTCAATCTGAAAGGAAATAATTTTGTATATCAACTTGATACATTTTAATATTTGTAAACGTTGTGAACGCCTTTCACGCATCCGAATCTTTGATTGGATTTGGAGAGGAATGCTCATGCGCGCTCCGATCTGCGTCATTACGCGTGAAGTTCACAGGAAAGTTCTGGTAAAGAAAAGTAACATGTCGAATTACATTTATTGTGATTTTATCTTAAAATTCCCACTTTGTTCCGGAACATTTAGAACGGAACCTGCAGTGTTTTGCTCAAACTGTTTTCCCGTCTCCGCCGCGCTGGAGCTGATGTTCCTGTTGGTCTTGTCAGGAGGTGGAGGAGCGCGCCATGCTGTCTCTGAGCTGCGCAGACCCCTGGCCTGAAGGTTCGGTGGTGCTGGAGGAGGAGGTGGTGACCGCCGCGGCGCAGGCGGAGGAGCGGGACGCCGCCGGCGACAGCAACAGCTGGTGCGGCTCCGACAACCTGGACGACAGCCTGACCAGCCTGCAGTGGCTGCAGGACTTCTCCATCCTCAGTGCTAACGTCCCGCAGTGCGCGCACCAGCAGCCCGCGCACCTTTTCGGGCAGCAGCTGGGGGCGGACGCGCCGGCCTCCCCCTTGGCCGGAGACCCCGCGTCCATGGGGATGCCCCTGACCCCGGGGAAGCCCACAGCCGCGGCCTACAGCCGGATCGTGGCGCACGGACTGAACCCGGACGCGGATTACAGGACCGACGCGCGCGTCAAGCCGCCGTTCTCCTACGCCACGCTGATCTGCATGGCGATGCAGGCCAGCAAGAAGAGCAAGATGACGCTGTCCTGCATCTACAAGTGGATCACAGACAATTTCTGCTACTACCGCCACGCGGACCCCACCTGGCAGGTACGCACGCACGCACGCACGCAACCACGCGCGCCGCTTCAATTGTGTGAAACTGAGAGCGAGCCTGCTGCGTCACGCTGGGACCCTTTGGGTTTGTTTCTTTAGT
Source organism: Adrianichthys oophorus (assembly GCA_036245035.1). Taxonomy (NCBI): domain Eukaryota; kingdom Metazoa; phylum Chordata; class Actinopteri; order Beloniformes; family Adrianichthyidae; genus Adrianichthys; species Adrianichthys oophorus. The sequence goes on along the minus strand of BSAI01000089.1, from coordinate 3,697,987 downwards.
CTTTTATTTAATCATTTGGAGTTTGGAGGAGCAGAATTCCCCTCAGGAGAGCAGGAATGTTCCAGAAAAGGTGATAAATGATTGACGGGGCCGTTAGCTGTTCTCCTGTGCACCTCAGACACTTCAGAGCATTTTGTTTTTAAGTCAGATAATATTTAACAAAGGTCACCAGCTCACTTCTCTGCTTGGTCTTCAGGGAAGGTGGCAGCAGGATGGGTGTGGGGGGAGCACTATTGGGATTCAGGCTGACTGAACATTTTGTTTGTTTCTCCTTTCAGAACTCCATCCGACACAACCTGTCGCTCAACAAGTGCTTCATCAAAGTCCCGCGGCAGAAGGACGAGCCGGGCAAGGGGGGCTTCTGGAAGATTGACCCGCAGTACGCCGAGCGCCTCCTCAGTGGATGCTACAAGAAGAGGCGGATGCCCCCGGTCCAGATCAACCCCGCCCTACAGAGCAGACTCCACATCAACCTGCAGCCGGGCTCCAGAACCCCCTGCACCCTCACGGACGGCCTGGACATCAACCTACAATCCCAGAGCCTCAAGGAGGAGCTGGAGGAGGTGACCGGTGCTGACCAGAACTGGAGCCCCCGTCTGGCTGAGGGGACAATGCTGGGGGCCTGGCCGGTGGTGAGGGGAAGAGGAGGGCAAAAGAGGAAACGGCCGGCTGGATCCAGGAATGGCACCGCCAAAGCGTCCCGGCGCTCCAGCTCCCCCCTGCTCTGCGGGGAGGAGCAGAAGGAGGTGGGACCTCTGAAGGGCGACTTCGACTGGGACGCCCTGCTGGACTCGGCGCTCAGCGGGGAGCTCAGCCTGGATGAAGAGGGGCCTCTGAGCCCCATCCTGAAAGATGAGGCTCTGACAGCGAGAGGGGGCCAGGTCCCAGGAGGCAATGCTCCTGCTGGAGCGATGGCCGATCGGAGGAGTAACGGGTCTGACTTTGATGAGGAGACCCTTTTCGCCACAGCTTTTCTGGAGACTCCGTGGCCAGGAGAGGAAGAGGAGGAGCAAAGTCAGGGCAACTTCCTCTGTAACTCCAACGTCAACCTGGACCAGCTGTTCGACCTGGGAGACTCTTTACACGGAGACCCCAGCGGGCAGATGGACCCCCTGCTTTAAAGAACAACTGCAGCTAAAATCATCATCAGATCTGCAGGGAATATTTTTAATCTGACGTGACTTGTTCTCCTGTTCAGGAAATGTAAAGGCGTTTCAAAAAATTTTCTGATGCAGGTGGGGAAACATCCTCAGGACCACAGAAAAAAGAGGCCACGACAAGCAGCAGACATTGACGTGCAACCAGCCTGGACACACCAGAGACAGGAATCTCTCAGATCACTAGTCCAGATTGTCCCGACTCAGTCTTCCTCTCCATGTTTTCACCACAAACAGACTTCAAATAGGTTTGTTCGGCTCAACAGTCTATGCTTTCATGACTATCATCAGTATGTCATCTGCATAGTGTTTTAGTTCTGTCTCTTTAAGAGCCCCCCTCCCTCTAAGCCCCCTCTCTCCTGATTGGCCAGCTTCTAGTATTTGAAGGATGTTGAAAGTAGGAAATTCCATTTAAATCCAAGAATTTGGAGCTGAAAGCAGATGTTTTATCCTTGTTCTAACCCGGAACATTAGGAAAAGTAAAGACAGCAAAACAACAGATCATCAAACAAGTGTTTGTGGAGGTGAGAGGTCAATGCTGCTCCATGTGACAGAACCATGCCTTTGGTTTTGGAGCCGGTTTCCTGTTCTGGTGTGACCAGGCTTCCAACATCTGTTTACATGACACGTTTCACACATTTATAGCAGAAGATTTATCTGTTTGTGGAGCATCTGAGGATGTGAAGCCAACTCTGGGGTTCTCAGAGTCTTATCTGCTCACAGATCGTCACCGTAACCACGGCGTTTCACTCAGAAGACTTGCAATCAGACGTTTGCCAAAAGTCCCTCTGGAGTGTTTTTTTGTGTTCGTCTTGGTGTGGGGGTTAGCTCTGCTCTTCATTTTTATATTAACCCTTTTCCATCGGAATCAGAGTGAACTCCTGTTTCTTTGTGTTTAGAAACATTTGACTTTCTTTTCATTTGTAGCGGATCCATTTCAAAGCAGTAAAGTGGCGTTTGTTGTTCCGGATGTGAAACCGCTGGAGGCCAAACCCTCCCGAGGTAGCTTTAGGATTTAGAAACGCAGCGGCGTCTCGTCAATGAATACCTGACCTTCCATGTGCCAAGAGCAGCACTGGGGACTGGACAGGGCGGCAGAGTTGAGAGGTTCTGCCTAACTGCTGGGAGCGTCTCACCGTGCTGTTGCCTCAGGACCTTTGCAGCAGAAGTTCAACCATCAACTCCTTGTGAGGCATTCCAGCTGCAGGACTTTGTGTTTGTGTGTTTTCAGGACAACACATTTGTAACACAAACCCACTGTATCCTCAGATGATGGAAGGGAATGTTCATGTTCAATGCCGTCTGCATTCAGTCTCTGTTCTTTTATCCACTTTACTTTCAAAATAAAAGCGTTTTTTCCTCCTTTGGTCTAAGATGATTTTCCGTTTTGTGTTCGACATTCCGGTTCCTCTGAGGATGAATCTGAGAGGATGAAGATGCTCATGTCAGACTTTCAGTCATTTACAAAAAAACATTTCAGTTTCCTGCTTACCAAGTGTCTGCTTTGTAATGCATCAAACATTTGAAACGTCTCATTTATTCACAAATGTTTTATTTGCTTATTGTTTCCTTTTATAAATAGAAGCCTTTGTTTTACTAAACATTAATGTTATTTGGTTCGGTACCTTGTTTTAATTTAATGATTGACCCGCCTTTACCCAGCAGTAGCCGTGTCAGGCTCCGGCAACCCCGTGACCCCAAAAGAAAACGGATGAAGGGATGGAATTTAAGGATTTTGCTTCTATTTTTTTCAGCAGAACATTTAGTTTTTTCTAAGATAACTTTATCTGTATCCTCTTTTAGACTAAAAAGAATGTAGTTTTAGTTTCATCAAAATTTTGTTTTATTTCAATTCAAAGTTTGTTCTTTTTTTCTTCCATAGGATTTGTTTTTATTTTCTTTCACATTTTTTCTTTTTAAAACACAGTATTTTTGTATTTGAATAAAAACTTCACATTTCGACCGTCTTCATAATGTTTAAAGTCAAAGTCGCACACTAAACTCTCCGGTTTGTTTTCTGTTTAAAAGGCTTTTTTGTGACTTTTAAAAAAACAAACAAAGGCACAATTTTAGCGGTTCTTTTTGACTGATCACGAACGTTTTTTTAAAAGCTGATTGTAAACAGAGGATCATTATTCTTCATTCCATTCAGTTCGATCAGTTTAAGCTGAAGCCTTTTTTGTGAATTCACCAGGAAGTTGTGAGTTTAAACTCTCACTCTGATGCCAGTGGTGTTTTTAACATGTTCTTGTGGTATTCTTCTGATGGTGGAGAACATATATAAACAAAATTAAGCTTACATTTGCATTTCTGAGTACTTCTTTATCAAACTGTTGTGAATCAGGAGCAGATGATAACATGTTGTATTTGTGTCATTGAAAATACGCTGGGCGGGGCCACAAGCTCCTTGCTCCGCCCCTTTCTGATGCATCCGTTTCTGTCTTTGCTTTCCTCGTCTGAGCTGGAATCTGGATCAGAACTGTTCGGCTGGAAAGCTCCGATTTTGTTCACCATCCTGGTCACTCCCAAAGAGACCCTCAGCATCTTCATCTCTGATGCCTCCAGCTCTGCTTCCTGTCTTTTCCTCAGTGCCAGTCTCAGTTGTAATTTGATGACTTTTGTTGGCAAACAGAGTAATGGAACGAATTACAGTTCAAATTTTATGAATTAAATGACAATTACTAGACCACAGAGTTTCTCATGCCTTCAAGACTCACATTTTGGTGGCGTGAAACCATCGGGTACTAATTAACTTGTGTAAACGGTTGGCTGTGACATTTTCTCTGTATTTATCCGGGCATAGGAGCGGCACAATGAGACCCTGGCTTGGGCCCCTTCGTGGCTACATTGGTCCAGCCCACAACTCAGAAGTGAATTCCTAATGAACTGCAGCCGCTCTGCAGAAACGACGTCTTAAAAAAACGACACAGGTTTTTGGTTTTCACCTAAAAACGGCATCATTATGAATAAAAGACCACTGGGAACGCTTTGATTATAGATGATCAGATTGGGACTTTAAGCACAAAAGTGTTGAAGTTTGAGGATTTCCTTCCAAATAAATTCATCTGATGACCTGAGGCGCAGAACCTCGGTGTTCATTCATGTCTGTCTTGGTCTTAAACCCACAAACTGCTTCGTTTGCGTTTTGTTTTTGCTGCTGTTTCAGTTTCCTGTCTGTTTTTAGTTTTTTATTCTCAGACACAGACTGCTGCCTGGCGTGAGAGTTACATCTTTTCCTGCTCATCCTTGTGTCATGTTGTGGTGGTGAGCATGGAGGGGGGGTGATGACTATGGGGGGGCTGGTGACTTTTGTCTGTTCTCAGTCAGACTCTTGTTCTCTGCGATACTTGGACGTGTGGAAGCCCATTAGGTTGGTGTGGGGTCTAATGGGTACAAGTGTCCCACGGCCCCATATGTAGCACCCCCCCCCACTGCAGAGCCTGAGCCTGCTGCAGATCAGCCAAGCGGCTCATGTTCATAAACAGCCACAGAAGTCAAAAGGACTGAAGAAGCGGCGCCCCCACAGATCCTGAACGACACAGATACGGGGCTGCAATACGACTCCCCCATCATGGAAACCCAACACTCCCTGGAAGAGCAGGATCCTGCCTTTTCAATCCAGACAGGGCTGTTTTTTTCCTGGAAAGGGGAGCTGATGTTCACCCCCCCACCCCTTGAGCTCGAGCCCCCCCTGCAGGCCCCCCGGACTGCTATAACCTGCTGGACTTAGGTCTCCAGCTGGATTGCAGGGCTCTTGATTGTAATGCGGCGGGGCTGTCAGATGAGAGGCCGCAGTAACCCGATGCAGGTTGTGTTGCTGACGGACGCAGGTAAGAGGAGCCGCTGAAACGTGAAGCTTCAGAGCTTCTTCCAAGCAGAAACGCTGCAAACTGAAAGTGATAAATGCCAACACCTGCAGTGACCGTCATGACGAGAAAGCCACGGATGGGGAGGTCATCTGGAAGGAGCTGTGGAACGATGTCAGGGTTTCCAGATGATCGTTCTGTCAGCTTTAATCTTCTGACTGAAGTTCAGATTGAAGGAACCTGGAAAAGGAGTAACAGAATCTTTCACGTGGTCAAAAACACCAAAAACATATTTTGTTGAATAAGCTACAGAAAGAAAACATCCCAGCTGCAGGAGTGGAAACTCGCCAGAACTTTTGGTCTCTTTGATGATCCTTGCAGGTGAACTCTGCTACAAGTCCACAAACTGTATGTAAGAACTGGACTGAGTGACTGTGACATCATCCATGGAAAATGGCTTACTTCCAGCTCCAATCATTGGAAATGTCAAGTCAGTTGCCATTTTTTCACGATTCAGACGCTGCCATGTTGGAACCAGATGACATCAGTGAGTAATGATTGGTCTGAGTCATTTCTTCTTCACTGATTTCTTGTAGCCCATTTTCAAGTGGTAGGGGTCTGGACTTCCAACAAGCTTACTCCTGATTGGTGAGAGTGGTTGTTATAAAGACGTTGACTCAGACCTATCACTGCTTACTGACAACGTCTGGCTTCAACACGGCCGCATCCGTGTTACAAAAAAATGACAGTGAGTTGACTTCATTTGGTTGAAGCTGGAAGTAGACCCTTTTTCATGAATGACATCACACTCACTCAGTCCAGTCCTCTGATACAGTCAGTGGGCGAGTCGCTACAGAGCAAAATACCTAAGAGAGAAAGAGAACCAAAGGGATTAGTGTGCTGATGATGCTGTGGTTTGTAGTCCAGTAATTGTAATGTAATTACCGAAATTTAAACTCTACATTCGTTATGTTACTCTGTTACTGGCAAAAGTAATCAAATTACAGTAACTCATTATCTTGTAATTCATTACCCTCAACACTGATTCCATGGACTTGACTTTAATTGTGCTTTAATGTTTCATGATCATAACCTGCGACCTGTTGCTCCTGTAAACTGACACCAGACGTTGTACAAAACATTGTGACAGGAAAAACATTCAAACTTCTACCTCAAAGCGGTCCGGGCTGGAGCAGAAGTGATGACATACTCAGACACGAGCTGTCACATGTATCGCAGCTATCAGATAACGCCACCTACTGTACGGCCATCTGAAGTAACTGTGCTTGGAACACAAATGGTGAAGAAGAGTTCTGAGACAAGCGAGCGCTGGTATAAATGCGGACCAACAGCAGCGAATGGACCACAGCCGAGGCCACATGACTCTCTTTCCATATTCCTGACACTACTGGATTGTTTTGGCTGCATTTGCATGCGAATAGTCCTGCAAACTCGGTTAGAACGGCTAAAGGACTCCAATAGGTTTCACGGTGATCTGGTTTGGTTTGTGTTCAGACACAACACTCTAAGAAGCAAAACCAAAGACTGAAGTGGACTGGACTGCCTGGAATCACCATGCAGTTCCACATGCTGCTCATTTGGGACGATATCTACCAACCAGGATGCCAAAAAACACAAGAAGAAAACCAGCTACTCCAACTGATTCTCTGAATATAAGTACCTGTTTCTCCTGTAGCTAGACCTGGTTTTCTACGATAAACATTCTGTCGTAACATTTACAACTTTGTTGTTAATCCAGCTTCTACCGTTTAGCACCGTGGGGAGCGTGATGTAATGTTCAACCAGGGTTTGCATGTCTGATCTGCACCAAAGTTCATGTGAGCTGTCACAGTAGCCTCAAATATCATAACATACCGTTGTGAAAATCAAACCGGCCTTTGTGATTCTGCCCTCAGAGCAGATTTGAAGCCTTTCTTTAAAGTCAATTCATTTTTCCAAAAACCTGATTTTGGTGAAATCCAAAAACCTGTATCGTTTTCTAGGACGTCATCTTTAGTTTCAACAAAAATGTGCAACTTTGAGAATTGTAGCTTTTAGTCTTTTTTCCGTTGCTTTTTTTGCTTTTATGTTTTGTCTTTCCTGTCAGTCACACCAGGTTCATGTTGTGTTGATGATTAGGTTAGTTAGCATCACTGTATTTAAAGGCTCACTCCTATGAAAATGGTGTTTATGTGTTTTTAAGATGTTCTTGTAGCAGTTTTCTCATGATGGAGGACATAGATAAAGAACATTTAGCTTAAAATTGCATCTCTGAATATTTCGTCATTTAAATTGTTGTGAAGCAAAAAAGAGGTGAAGTTTTCTGTCTGGTGAAAAGCTGACCAGAGGAGAACCCTGATTGAAAAAAACGCTTCGATTTCTGGACTAAACAAAGGCAGATAATTGAGGTGACAGGAGGTAAAGCCTCCACATTATGTTCAGGCTCAGACGGATGTTCCTCGAAAACTAATGATTCTCAGGAGGAGCTCTGCAGTTGGACCTGGCTCTCTTTGTTGCCCCACAACCCTGCTTGGTATTCCCGGACGCCCTAAAATCCAAAATGAGGGATTCCCTGGAAGTTGAAGCTTATCTACAAGACGGGAAGAAGTGGACACAGAAGCAATAGGGAATACATCTTTTTTATCTCACAGCTAATGAAAGGCCCGTCTCCTGGGTAACTGCTGGTACCATTGTCATGTAGGACTGGGGGAAGGAGGTGTTACAGAGCCCTGTGGGCTCCACCGGGGCTGAAGATGCACGGGGAGCCCGGACGAAGCCCCAGATTTATTGCAAAGCTGGTTTTGTGAAAGTTCAAGTAACTTAACAAAACGAGGCTCTGCAGCCTCACAAACCGCTCCACCCCAGGAGGTGGAGGAAGAAAAACTCGGCTCTGTTAAAATACCGACTCCACAAATGTAACCACGCAGGAGCGCCGGTGAAATTCAGTCTGGCTCGCCTTTATTTTATCTTTGCTCCAGTTTCCCCAAAGATGAGACGACAGTGTAAATCTGATGTCATAAATATCAATGTCATTCGTTATCCTTCCATCTGAGCTTCAAACAATCCCGTCCATGAACAGGGAAACAATCGAATTCAAGTTTTAAACCATAAAGATTCTTTGAAATGATGGTTTTTTACATGTTCTTGTGGCATTTTTATGATAACGGAGAACATGTTGAAAGAGAATTAGGCTTAAAATTGTTTTTCTGAGTATTTTTTATACAAAACGTTGTGAAAAATGCAGTTTGAAAAAGATTGTGTTTGTGACGTATAAAATCGACCCAGCAGGCCACAAGCTTTCTGCTCCGCCCCATTCTGATGCTTGCTCTTGCAGACAAACAGATACATGAACGTCTTTGTTTTCCTCGTCTGCGCTGGAATCTGGATCAAACCTGTACGGCTGGATAGCTCCGATACTGTTCGCCATTTTTGTTGCACTGGTAATGTTAGGTTTGGGGTGTGAGGGGTTGTAAGCTAGCTGTAGAGAGTGTAAGCACATGGATGATGGGAAGTAGGGTCAGTCTTACTGCTGCTCTGTAAAAACTATGTCCTAGTTTCTGCAGAGTCCCCACAGTCCTCTGTGGGGATTTATTTAAATCACAACATAACGTAAAACTCGTCAGCCCAAAGCAGAATCCAATAACAGAGGCGGTTCACTCATACGGCATCGTCACGGCAACCGCTCAAGCTGTCAAACCCTTTCAGTTTTCTGTGTTTCAAATACCTAAACCCAAAAGACATCTGAACAGAAAACAAAAAGAAGTTGTGGTTTCTGAGGAAAAGATGGTCACAGAATTCACAAGAATCTGCTCTCAGATTTTCCTTTCAGAAAGCTGAGAAAATCCGATTTCCGGGTTTACATCCCATTCAGACCAGTCCCTGCTCAGCAGGACATTTTTTAAAGATGACTTTTCACATCCACGTGTGCTGAGCAGTAATGTGTAGTTGCTGCTTCTCTATTCATCAGAGATCTGAAGATATTTCTTTATTTAAAGGGTTTAAATCTGACGCTGCTTAAAATCAGTTTTCATTTTGATCTAAAGTTCAACAACAGCTGGAGTGAAAGCGTCCTTTCCAACAAAGGGTGTGACCGCAGCATCTGGATCTGATTCCTTCAAGGTCACAGAACTACCAGCTGATCTCTGCAGGTGGGAGTTTAGGATACGGCTGGGAGTGTGTGTGTTTGCCTCGGTGTGTGTTCTTCTTTGTCAGGCAGACACAGGCAGAGGGGTTATCTGACATCCATCACAGGCTGGGAAAGCAGAACACACTCTGTGTAACAACAAGGAAACAATGGTGGGGAAACAGTGGGAGGGCCTCTTCATTCATCCCACCAGGCCAGAGGACCTTCTTTTGTAGGTGTTTCACAGGAAAGAATGAGGCAGTGGAGCTCCAACATGACAACCTCGTTTGTGCAGCGACTAGTAAAACTCCACAGCCGACTGGGAGGAAAAACACTGTGACCCAATGAACTTCAGACAATTCCCCAGGGCATCAAGCTCTGAAGGAAAGGCTCAGGAAAAACAAGAACATCAGGAAAGATCTCCCACCTGCAATCAAGACATGAATGCCGTGAGCAGAATGTTCCAGCATTTGAACCCTTCAAGCTCTGGAGACACAAGCTCACCACATCTGGAGCGGCACATCTGAGCATCCCAGAGCTGAAGCACGCCATACCGCCATACTCCCACCAACAGCCTCCGTTTGAATTTCCACAGAAACATGAAAAATCTGCAAACAAAACGCCGTATGGAGCAGAAATGGAGATGTTTGCACAAAAAATGTTTTGATGATGGAATCCATGAAGTCATGAAGAAGATTTGTGTCAATCTGACTGTAAAATATAAAAAAGACAAACTAGAGAAGAAGAAACTAGTCATAATGGATGCCATTCTGGTGTTTATCACAGCTGTAACATCTTAATGCTGCAAAAGTCTGGAGGAGTTTTATTGGTCTGGATCAACAGACCGCGCACTTTTTCTTTCTGGACTGAAAGCTGCAGATCAATCCAGTGAATCCTGGTTCTCTGCAGTATGAATGCAGACCAAAAGAAAGCTGTAAGTGAAGTGACATCCGTTTTCCACAGAGATGAAAGCTCGTTTTAGACAGAGGAGCAGTCCAATGGTGGATGTCAGGGAGTGAGAAGGTGCTGGGACCTTTCTGTGTCAACTTTACATGTCCTCCTGCGTTTGTGGGTTTTCTCCGGTTTCCTTCATCAGAGGAGTTAAGAAATGAAACATTTGTACGACACCAACCGGATCTTTGGCTGTGTCTGCCTGATGCTCGGTCTTATACAAATGTTTCCAACAAAAACATCCTTCATGACTTTAAAGCAGCAGGACGGATGTCCGCACACCTTTGAATTTTTATGCCACACACATGAAAGACGTTTTTTTATTTGGGTTTCACGGTTTTTGAAGAAACTGTTGTCTTGGCGTGACTGCGGTGCTTTCATTATTCACACGGCGTTCCTGTGGTTGTTGTTGTTCGATGCTGTCCAGGTGAAGGCCTGTGACTCAGAACAATGCTCCAGAGTCAGTTACTAAACACGTTCTCGGCTTACGCCGCCACATTTCACACCGACTGTTTCCCTCACCTCATCATCAGCTCTCATGCAAGCCTGAGGGGAGGATAAAAGTTTAACAGCTCCGTTCACAGGTTTGTGTTTAAACACGGCGTGTCCTGTATGCAGCGCGAGCACTCTGCTCCTCCTCCTCAGAGGAAGATCCACCTGATACCTGCTGCAGTGTTTGTGGCTTGTCTGAGAAACCTCTTGGCGGTTAAAGTGTGACCTTGGCCGGGCGAGTCTGGGCCTGCCTCTAAATGCCGGGAAGGGGGTGGGGGGTGGCAGGAATTGGGCCGAGTCAATGAGGAGGACCAAGGAGGGCACACCGGCCTCCCTCCATCGCTCCGTCTTTTTCTCCTTTCTTTCTCCTCTGGACTCCTGGCACGATGCAGAAGAGACGTCCCCTCTTTTCCAAACTTTTATTTGATGTCTTTATTTCTTTGTTTGTTTGGCAAAAGGAAAGTCCTGAGACGCTGCTGCTGCTTTACATAACTTAAAGTCTGGCCTGAATCAGGGAGCACTCGCAACCACAATGGTGACAAAAGCTGTCGGCCATGATGATGCAGACCTCCACCCCCTCGCTGCTCCGCTCATTCAGCCTCGGCCGTGTTTGTTGTTTGTGTGCTGGATGCTTCCACTCGGTGACTTGATGCAAGTGGACGTGGGATTGTGAGCTCAGCGGCGGTTCTCACAGCGGCCATGTTTCTGCTGATGTCACCTCGCTCTCCTCTGGGTTTGTGGAGAAGATTTTGATAAGGAAATAAAAAGCTTTGTTTGTTCTCACGAGTTTTAGGCGAGGAGGGCTCCGTTCATGATTGTTCATTCATAAAGTCTCAACCAAGACTGTGTGAAGGAGCTCCTCAAACCAACACATCAATGAAGTAGAAATAAAATAATTTAGGATTGAATTTTAAATCAAATTTAAATATTTAAAGACCCACTCCGATGAAAATGTTTTTAACATGTTCCTTTTCTAATGATGGAGGACATCTATAAAGAAAATGAAAACCTAAAACTGCATTTCTGAATATTTCTTTATTTAAATCGTTGTGAATCAGATGAAAAAATGCAGTTTGAAAAAGCTTGTAGGTGTGATGTTGAACCTACATCAGGAAACCACAAGCTCCCCGCTCCGCTCCATTCTGATGCATCCACCTGCTAACAAATAGATCCATGCGCATCCATGTGCATCCATGCACATCATCCTGAGCTGGAATCTGGATCAATACTGTACGGCTGGAAAGCTCCAAAATTGCTCCGCGTTTTTGAGGCTCCGCCTCCAGGCTCTTTCTATGACAGCTCTTGTGATATTTGAAATTAAAATATAATTTTTGTTCTTTAACCCTTTACCAGCTTTAGCCCCAGTGTTCAATCTTCAAGTTCCTGTAACTCTTCAACCATTTAAGCGATTGATGTAATTGCAGCTGATTCTGAAGTGGAATAAAGCAGCCTTGCATCAAAATGCAACACTTTAGAAGAGTAAAACGTTTCACGCTATCAATTCAAACCAGTTAATTCTGATGCAGAGAAAAGCACATGTTTACAAAGCCGATGTAAAAAGCTCTTTTTCTCCGCATCAGAATCAGCTGATTCACACTGATGGGTTAGATGGTTGAAGAGTCACAACACAGTCCAGTCCAAATGATGATGCAAATTGTGTTCAAGTGTCCAGAAGAGAAAATTCTTTGTTTTTCAGTTAAACTGATGGATGATTTTGTGTCTCGGGGCTCTTTGATCACTGAAATCAATCTCAGACACGTGATCATTAGTTTGCCAGGTAAGTCCAATCATCGTACTATTCAGAGATCAGTGTCTGATTCAGAGCACACATGGGTTGGTGCAGATAAAGGCAGAATGAGGAAGGTTTCTAACAGACAAATCCATGGGATTAAGAGAGCAGCTGCTAAAATACCATTACAAAGCAGATGGATGGAGTAGTGGGTGGTTAGTGGATGAACACCATGTCCCAAAAGGCTGTGATGTCAGCAAGGAGGTGGTGGAGTCATGGTTTGGGCTGGAATCATGATACGATAGCTGGTTGGCCCCTTTAGGGTCCCTGTAAGTGTGAAAATGACCTCTGAAAAGTAGGTGGGGTTTCTGACTGACCACTTTCTTCTGTGGTTTCTGTATCAAAATCATCTTCATGCGTGACGATGCTCCGTGTCCTGCTGCAGGAATCCCTCTGCATCATTGGCTGATATGGAGGTAAACTGATGGTGTGGCCTCCATGCTCCCCTGACCTCAACCTTTTGAGAACCTTTGGAGCATCCTCAAGTCAAATATATCTGAGGGTGGGGGGCAGTTCACATCCAAACAGCAGCTCTGGAGGCTGTTCTGACATCCTGCAAAGAAATTCAAGCAGAAACTCCAAAAACCCACAAGTTCAATGGATGGAAGAACAGTGAAGCTGCTACAAAATAAGGGTCCTGTGTTCAAATGGAACTGGAGCCATGAAGATGTTTTTCATTGGAACAGCTTTGATTTCAGTAAATATGACCTCCTAATTCAGCACATTCAACAAATGACCATGCTGACCGCCATTCACATTGAATATTTAGAAAAATCCCACAACAATATAAATTGTACAATAATTTGGAATGTGCTAGAGTGAGATATTTCTCACCATCAATGACATCTCCGGTGTTAAATATTCTGTTTGTATTCTAAATCCCTGATGTTTTTGCCGTTTTAAAAACATCCTGAGTTTGTGATGACTTTTTCATCAAGTTTAGTTCTTCAAAACTCTTGATTTGACCTGAAGATAACCAGTTCTTCAGCGTTCTGTTTGGCTGGACGATGCAGGTTCTCCTCCTGGACGGCTGAGGACAAACGGCCCTGAAGTTCTTTAATATGTGATCCAATAACCTCTGCAGTCCAGGAATGATTGACCCGAAGAAAACCAGGCTGACGGCTGAGCGTCCAACGTGACACGCTTCATACCGGGAAACGGTTCTGGAGATGCGTTCATGGCAGGCGCGGCCATCACTGCCGTTGTCTTCCACAGACGGGTGAGTCAGGGAGGCGGGGCCTCTGTGTTTGTGTGGGGTGATCTTCTCACCCCCCACCACCAGGATCAGACAAACACTTATTAACTGAGAGGAATGCAAACGGGGGGGGACCTCACTCTCACTGCCCCCCCTCATCACCCCCCCACCCGTCACTCTTTGTGAGAGGATGGATCCTGAGTTTTCCAGAAGGAAGCAGCTCCTGAATTTAGGAGTTGAAACGTTTCCACAACTTATCAAATTAAGTCAACTAAAGGAAACATTTGAGGTTTTCTTCAAATTAAAAGACAAGAACTTTCATTTTGAAGCAAGGATTGTTAGGATGTTTCTTGTTTGATCAAACATCTCAGATCTCCAACAGAAGCAGACTGGATCCGTTTTTTCACTTGAATTTTTCTGGGTCTTTGTGGAAAAGTGTTGTAGATTTCATTGTCCTTTATGTGGGGTGTTGTTGCTCATTAAATCAGGGATTTTCTTTAGGTAGAAGATGATTTCTTTTCTACAAAAATCCAAATTATTTACAGACTAAAGAGTGAACCAGATGCTGCAAAAACAAACAACTTTCTTGTCTTGTAAAGTGCTAATAAAAAAACATCCCCTCAAAAGTGCTTCAGTATAACAATAGCAAAAAGGAAACATCAAGTATCTTCAGTTTTTGACTAATATTGTATCATTATTACTAATCATCAATAGTATTTCTTAGAAGACTCGTCTGAAGTCTCCTCTCAAGTCACTGCATGCTTCTGCAGCATCTTCTCTTGAGACTGACAACTGAAAAAATGTAGCTGGAAATGCAAACCTGAAACGCATTTGTTTATGCTAAATTACTTTAAAGAAAGGAAGCACGTTTGTGTTTATCAGTCTGATCAGCAGTAACTAACGCTGAAAGTGAAACTGAACCAGGAAATGACCCCGGCAAATGTGGAGGTCTGGGGGTGGAAAGCATTTGCAAACAAAGCCAGACTGAGAGCTCCCTCACCTGACATCCTCTGCAGGTGATCTGTCACTAATCTGCTAAAGCAGTCGTCATCTGTCCTCATCACACAGCCCTTTCACTGAAGACACACAAAATCCAAGACTTCCTGATGTTTGAAGAGAGATGCAAACAGAAAACGCAGCTGCGCAGGTAATTATAAGACTAAATTATAACAAACAACCAACCCATGGAGCAGAAAGGTGAAATGCAAACATATGAAAGCACAGTTTTAAATACTATCTGTGAAACATTTTTACATTAAAAGTGTTTTTTTATTTAGGTTAGAGAAACAAAAAAGATTGAAACTGATCCAAAATTCAGAGATACAAGCAGGAAAGTTGTTTCTGTTTGGAATAATATACTAAACACAGACCTGAAAATGGACCAAAGAGTTCAAATATTCTTTATTCCAATGGAATTTTTTTGGTTAAAAACTATTTTTTCAACACAAAATGAATCAAGTGAGCAAAAAAATGTTACCTGCTGTCTGTGACGAATTTCTGATTCTTTTCTTTGACTGAATTCATTACCAAAACAAACTTGAAAGGTCATTTTGGTTGTTTTGACCTAAAAACTTGACGCTTAAATCATATTTCACTTGAAGCGATCATGAGTCTTTCGCATAAATATGGAAGTTTTTGAGACACAACTGCAGTGACCCAAAGGTGGAACAAGCGTCTCTTAGTGGGTTCTCGGATCTTCAGGATGAGACATTTAAAGGAGGTTGGATGGGTTTGTCTCAAAGCAGAGAGACTTTACCTCCCGTAAAATCAGTGTTAGTAGAGAACTCTCCTTTCCAGTTTCAGTCATTTGGTGTAAATCTCCACCAAAGCTCAGAAAAGTTTGAGATTGTGAGTCAGAACAGTTTTGAAGCCCATGCCAAGCAGCAGAAAGCCTGTTGGAGTTGAGAGTATCAGTCATGGAGGATTGCTCTCTGATGG
Organism: Adrianichthys oophorus; assembly: GCA_036245035.1. Lineage (NCBI taxonomy): Eukaryota > Metazoa > Chordata > Actinopteri > Beloniformes > Adrianichthyidae > Adrianichthys > Adrianichthys oophorus. The sequence goes on along the minus strand of BSAI01000089.1, from coordinate 3,682,536 downwards.
AGTCACGGCTCTTCACAAAAATATCACAAAATCCAGTTTCTTTTGGGAAACCTAGGAAGTTTCTGGAAATGTCAAATGTTCAGCCATTTGGGACTTGGGATGAGCGCCCTCCACTGACCGCAGTGAGCACGTCACGTCAAAGTCAGTCGATGAAGGAACAAAGCGGTCCTGGAGAAACTGGAACTGCAACAGTTCCAGAACATTTGGGAAAAGGAAGATCCAGCAGGAAGTTCCTGGGATCATCATAAGAAGCAGCTGGGATGAGCATGGGATTAGAACCAGCATCTGATGTGGGCTGATAGCTCTGTGTGGAGCTGAACAACTCCATGTGAACTCTGGATTCACGTGAATCAAATGAAGTCATTCCATCCAAATCCTCACATTTGAACTCTCTCATGCTGGCAGCCTCTCATGGTGACCCTGCGTGGCAGCAGCCCCCCTCTCCTTAGAATGGCCTGGTTTCTTCAGACAAGTCACATTCGCATAAAGCAGAAGCCCCCTCCCTGCCCCGAGCTCACAATCGGATGGTTATTCAGCTCCTCGGAGGAGCAGCGGATTAGGGAATCAGGGATCCTGAAAGGATGCCACACAGCCTGGGACTCAGGAGTTAAGCAGCCGTGAATGAGATGTGACGACTCTGATACAAAGCTACTGTGTCTGTCTGTCTGTCTGTGAGTGGGGGGTGGATGATGTCACCGGGAGGCCTCGGGGAGACTGACGCTCCTGCATGTTCCACGTCTGGACCAGGTCTTCTTCTCTGACAGACGTTTGCTCTGCGTTTGAGCCGGAGCCGCACTCATCGCAGCTCGGGCCCTCTGCCCCCACCCCCATGGAGGGGGCCCCTGCTTGGCCAGCAGACTCAGAGCTGCAGACTCTCGTAGTGGTCTCCATGGGGATGAGCAGGGCCCGATGAGCTATCTGACTTACTGGAAACGTGGTTTATTGTTGACTTTCGGGGGGGCGCTTCTCCGTCTGGGGGGGGGGGGGGGGG
>BSAI01000089.1:3601991-3681445 GCA_036245035.1 Adrianichthys oophorus | reverse complement strand
GTTGTTTTGGCAAAAAATAGAAACACATTCTTGTTTTAATTGATTAGTTTTTAGAAAAATGTAAAAAATCATGAAGCATTCCAACACCATGTGTTTGGGTGGTTTTGTTAAAGATTTCAGACATCAGTTAAACATTACTTATTTGTTGCATTGGTTAATCATTTTATCAACATTAATAATCCATATTCTTGTCATTTTTAAAAATCTTTTTGGCATTTTTAAAAAAATGTATTTATTTTTATTTTAAATGAATGGTGTTCCAGAAACTTAGTAATCCATCCATTTTTAATGGAACGTTTTAATATATTGTTTTTAAATAGGATTTTTACAAAATATTTGATGCCAATGAATCCTTGATGATTTTAGGATTCTCACGCAGCAAAAAATGTAATTTTAAAACAAAGTTTTCAGTTTAACATTTTGTAGAAATTATTACATTTTTAGGCTCTACAGAAACACCCTTTACTTCTTAATCATATTACAAATATAATTTGTGTGTCCTCAATGTAACACAAAAGTATTTAAAATTTAAAATAAATGAGATTGAATTTAGATTATTAAAATAAAAACAACTACTTTGTTTCAGAGTTGTGCACAATTTTTAATTAACATTAAACAAGCTAAATATTCAGAAAATATTATCATAGAAATGTTAATTTAAGATCCTTGAAAATGACAAAAAGCTGTAAATGCGGACAGTTATAAACTGCATTTACACTCAGCTTCTGTGCGAAAGAAATAAGACCAAAAAAAATCCCAAAGAATCCAAATAAAAGTAGCAATCTTGAGAGAAAGGTTGTGTTTCTGCGCCCTCAGCTGGACAGACCTGGATCAGGGCGCTGCTGCTCCTCCTCTTTATCTTCTGGAAACCACAAACATTTGTTTACAAAAACAACCCAAACAAATATTCCTACTTAAATAAATACATATGTTTGCAAACGTCATATCCAAAAGCGTTTGTTTACTTTCACTGTTTTCATTTCTTTTTCAAACCAAATGAATCCTGGTGGAATACTGATGGATCCAAAAATTTTCATAAAACAGAAAATGTAAAGACATTTTTTTAAGAAGAGCCAATGTTGTAAATAAATACTATTAAAAACAAACTAATTAAAATATATTACAAAAGACATGAAGAAATGCATTTCTAAAGATAAGATGTTAAAGTGTTTGTTGAAAAGGGAATAAAAAAGCCAGTAAACACAAACAATGAATGTTTGATTCATTTTTTACAATTTAAGAATAAAAAGTTAAGTTTTTAAAAAGTCCCCGCAGATCTTTACAGAACCATGACTGAAGCCTTTTTCTGTCCCTGTGAACGAAACTCCACCTGTCAGAACTAAAAGATGAAAATTTGAGGGCGTTTTTAAACGGATGTGACCCCAGTGGAGGTCAAAGTTCTTCCTGACGGGATCCTGAGCAGAAAACAGAAAAACGAAGCAGACTGGATGATTGATGGAGAATCTGAAACGTTTTCTTCAGATTTTTATTGAGTAAACGTTAGAATCCGCTTTGAGGTGACCTTTGCCCTCCATCAGCTGTGCGGCTCCTTCCTCTGCTGCTCGGATCAGCTGACCGGCGTCACGTGACTTCCCTGTTTTCCTCCGCGGAGGCAGGAAACCGACGAAGCTCCGGATCATCGGCAGCTCGGCCGGCATGCGGCGGTCCTCCGCGTCCGGGTGTCAGGCGGCTCCGTGCAGATCACCGCGCTGAGGTGTTCCGGATCAGAACTGATCCGCGGGTTTGATTCCCGCAGAGCTGCCGCCCGGCGGGCTGGACGGTGTTCACCTAAAATCTGAGGTTTGTTTAGAGCAGACGAGTTTGTGCGGGTCAAAGTCTGCTGCCACGCTGATAAAGACCAGAGCGGAGTCAACCCAAAGACTCCAACCTCCAGGAGCTTTTTCCTCTTTGAAACGTTTCAACTTCAGCAGTTTATGAACTCAAACTTTTCTGCTTGATAATCAGCGATTCTGTTGATTCTGTTGATTCCGGGACGTCCCTGTCATCTGCAGGCGGGTGGAGTTAGTCTGGAAAGCAGACATGCCTTCCAACAAGTCTGTGTCCGCGGCGCCCATCACCCAGTTCATCAACTGCAGGATCCTGAGGGATCACCGGCTGCAGAGGTACACACGAACAAAATGAGCACACACTTCCGACGTGCACCACACTCTTCTCACACGCCCTTCATTTGCACGTTTTGTTCAGAAAGTTAGACAAATACGGTAACTGGTTGTAGTGTGTGTCGTTGCTAACTTCCCATCGGAGCCAACAGAAAAAACACGTGGAGTTCCCCAAAGCTCCATCCCGGAGCCACGTCTATTTCCCGTCTACTCCCACTGACTCAGGTTATAAAGAACCACATTAGTTACCATATGTGGATGACACACAGACATATTTTACAATGACACCAGGAGACCGAGGTCCTGGACAGGCTTTTGGTAAATGCATTCAGGACTGGATGTGTCACAACTTACTTCAGTTAAACAAAGACAAAGTTTTCATCTTTGGGACTTAAGAAAGTGGTTGGAGGTCGCTACAGAGCTTCAATCTATTCATCTAAAAACCATAAACATGGATGTAGTAATGTACACAGACCTAAACTACATTAGACAGTCACTAAATCAGCTTACTATCACCTTAAAGTATTTCAAGGAAGAAAGATCTTATGTCTAAGCAGACCTGCAGGAACTAGTTCATGTGTTCATCTTTAGTTGACTTGACTACTGTAACAGTATGTTTATGGGCCAGCCAAAAAAATCAATCAGGAAACTGATTCTGAACTCTGCTGCTCGGGTTGTCACTGGGACCACAAAAGTAGACCACATCAGTCCAGTTCCTAGAGTCAAAACTGCTCCATATATCTGGAACAGACTTCCAGGAAGCCTTAGATCATCTGAAACACTCCAGGTAATTCCAAGTTAAAGACCCGCCTGTTCTCAGTTGCCTTTTTGTTCACATCTGCACTCTTAATTTAAGACCCCCTCTGATGAAAATGGTGGTTTTGGTGTTTTTTACATGCTTACTGGAGACAACTAGATCCATGTTAGTCTTTGTTTTCCTCATCTGAGCTGGAATCTGGATCAAAACTGTACGGCTGGATAGCTTGAATCTCGCTCAACCTTTTTATTGCACCCGTAAGCTAGCAAGAGATCATGCAAACAGAGAGCTCTTCGTAACGGGGTGGGGAATGGGGGCGGGGATGCTCCATGCCAACGGTCCACAACTCACAGGTGAATTTCTGATGAACTCCTGGTGCTCTGCAGAAACTATGTTCTAGAGAGCGAACCAGATTTTTGGATTTTGTCTAAAAACGGCATCATCGTAATGAAAAGACCACTGGGAACACTTTGAAAACAGATCGGAGAGGAACTTGAAATGTTATTTTAACTATCACTCCTTAATATTTCTATGAAATGTCTTTTAATGTCTTATGTAAGGCACTTTGATTAGAATTTCTCCAAAAAATGTGGTAAACAAATACATTTGTCTTGCCAGAGAGGACCTGTGGGTGCGTGATGGGAAGATTTTAGACCCAGAGAAGCTGTTCTTCGACGAGCTGGGATACGCAGACGAGAAAGTGGACTGTGAGAACAGCATCATCGCTCCGGGCTTCATCGACATCCAGATCAACGGTGCAAACGCTGTCTGTCCGTCCGTCCGTCCGTCCGTCCATTCATCCATCCATCTTTCCAATCATGCTCCAGAGTTAGGAGGCAATAGATCGAAACCCTTTGGAAAACTTAGGAAAATTCAAGATGGCACTCTCTTCCCGAGGTCAAAGGTCAACTAAGCTTGACTTGTGGTTGTAGACTTGTGGCGTGCATGTAAAATTTTGTCAGATTGCTCAAACAAAAGTTTTCTTTTACCATATTGTGCCAAAATGATAAAATCGCCTAATTTCATACTTCACCACCAAATGGGTCCATGCTGTAGGTTCTGTGGCCATCCCATAATAACTTCAAAACTTTCTTTCGTTTCGGTTTAATTCGTGGATTTTTTTTTTAGCTGACAACAGTTGCGTCTCCCTGCAGGAGGTTACGGCATTGACTTCTCTCAGCCGTCGGATGACGTAGACGCCGGAGTTTCTTTTGTGGCCAGGAAGATCCTGGAACACGGAGTCACGTCCTTCTGCCCGACCCTAGTCACCTCACCGCCTGAAGTCTACCACAAGGTGGCGCTCCGTCAGACGGCGCATCGAGTCAGCGTTTATTGCGTGAATTCAATTTTTCTGTGGGTTTCAGGTGTTGCCTCAAATCAAAGTCCGCGATGGAGGAGCTCAAAGAGCCGGAGTTCTGGGTGAGACCTCAGCGCTCCAGAACACCAGCATATCCCAGAGAACCAGAAGGTTCTGGTTTGTTGTGGGGTTGGGGGGTGTATAGAAACAAATCAACCAAAAGTTCTGAGGGAACCACAGAAATGGAAACTGAGCAAGGATTGATTCTGATGAGGTTTTTCAAAGTAAAAGCCTGTCAGGTTGTTCTAATCTGCTCCCTTTTCATACAGTAAATGACATTGAAATCAGATTACAATGACAATAGAAAAAAAAACTTCATTTACAGCTGGGAGTTCTCTAGGTTTTTACCAAGTTCATCTGATGAAATTAAAAAAATCTAAGGATAGAGAAAGTGTCTTCCGTTTGGTCTTTTGGTGTGAAAATCCTGATTGGTTTGAGTGTTTTTCCTCTGCGTGCTCCTGCACAACAGCAAGTAGGAGAGTTTCACAAAAATGTTCGTATCTGTCGCATGTTCTGCTGCTGCCGTTCAGAAGTTTCCTGGCTCTTGGCTTCGCTTTTGCCCTCAAATTTGAAAAATCTGGGAGGTTTTCTGGTTCCAGCTGCTTTGAAATCCTTTTGATTTTTTTCCAATGTCTTCAAATGAAAGTCAAAGAAATATCACTGATCTGGTGTTTCCGGTTAGAAAACAACAGGGTAATCACCAGGGAGCAGGTTTGCTTAAATGAATAAACCATTGAAGCTCAGGGTTCAGAGAGCAGACCGTCAGACCGCCGCCGCTGCTGCTAAAAATAAGATCAGGAAAAGTTTCTCCTGCAGGTTTCCACCTGGAAGGTCCGTTCATCAGCGCGGAGAAGAAAGGAGCTCACCCTGAACAGTTCCTGCGCACCTTCCAGCCTGGAGGCTTCCAGGACCTGATGGAGACCTATGGCAGCCTGGATGGTGTTGCCATGGTGACGCTGGCGCCCGAGCTGAGCGGCAGCCACGCGGTGGTCAGGGAGCTCTGCCAGCGGGGCATCAGGGTGTCGTTAGGTGATATGGATTTGAATGATTCTATTTTCTGTTTGATTTATGTTGTGTGTGTTCTTCTTCTGACTTCTCTGGGGGTTCTGGTTCTGAACTGGCTGCAGGTCACTCGGTGGCTGACCTGTCTCAGGCTGAGGAGGCGGTTCAGCACGGCGCGTCCTGCATCACTCACCTCTTCAACGCCATGCAGCCTGTGAGTCCTCACCGGACACCGCTGGGTTCATGTGATCCGCTTCTTTCTGATCCTGTCGGTTCTGTTTTGGTCCAGTTCCACCACCGGGACCCGGGCATTGTGGGTCTGCTGACCAGTGACAAGGTTCCTGCCGGCAAGACAGTTTTCTACGGCATGATCGCCGACGGGATCCACACCAACCCGGCCGCCCTGCGGATCGCACACAGAGCACACCCCTCAGGTGAGTCCTTCACCTGCGGAGGAGGAGGTCCAGGAGGAGGAGGATCCAACCTTCTTTTTTTCTGCCCCTTTGAGTCTACAACCACAACCAAAGTTTTATTGACCTTTGACCTCGGGAAGAGGACACCATCTTAAATTCTGCAAAAAAATGAAATCCCTTTTAGTACCTTCAAATAATGTAAACTAACTAATAACTGAAACTCTTCTTAAGGACTTGGATCTATCTCCTCCTAACTGTTCGAGCAGCATTGGGAAGCTGCATGGGAAAAAATGTTGGTTGTAGAAGTTTGTTAATTTTTAATGGCGTTAGCACGGCGAGCTCGCAAAAGTACTGTTCCCCTGTTTCTCACGCATTTTTTTTTACCAGAATATTGTGAAAATGGAATACATGAATCGTTGGCTCAAGCTGAACAAAATGAACATATTAGGAATGTAAGTGTGGTTTACCAAACATCTCAGTTGCCAAGGAAATCCAAAAATGTACTTTTGCCGATTCTTCTAAAAATGACACAACTGTTCCTCAACCCCAGACGACCACAGAATAAAATGGTTGCTATGGAGATAAAACCAACAGAAAAGTCACCTTTTTGAAAAAACCTATTTTTCCCATAAATTTGTCTCGTGCAGCTGTGAGCAGAGTGGCAGGGGCTAAGGGGGGTGTGATCAGATCAGTGATCAGATTTTTTCCATGTTTTGGAGTTAACAGAGAGCCATGCATATGCTTTTGTGACTTTTCATGGGTTTAGCTGATCATTGAGTCAAACATTAACTCAGGGGTGGTGTTTCTGTCGTTTATTTCCCTTCTGAAAAGTTTCAGAAACTGATCTTCCATAAAGTCAGTTCAAAACAGTTCATGAGGAGCTGGAATCAGCTCACAACTTTGATTTAAAAAAAAAAACATGGATTTTTCTGACTGCATCAGACAAAAAGAGGAAGAATAGATGTTTTGGATGGAGATGATAAATAATCTGAATGTTCCTGGATTACATTTGTGACAGCACTGTCATGTGCCGCTCCTTTTTTTGTGTTTTTATAGATTCCAGCAGTTTAATGATTAACACTAACAGCCTGGGTGTTAATTTAATCATCAGCTTTAAAATGGACCACAAAAAAAGGCTGAAGTCGAGTGAATCTGCATCAGGACAAGGATTCATCCGCCGCTGAAAGTAGTCCCCAGAAAGCAGCAGCGCTGCACTTTGAATGACGTGATCTCATATGAGCGGGATTGGAACCAGAATGGACTCTGACTCATGTGTTTGCTCCTGCAGGTTTGGTGTTGGTCACAGATGCCATCACAGCCATGGGTCTTCCTCCGGGCCAACACACTCTGGGCCAGCAGGTCATTGAGATCAAGGGTCTGCACGCCTATGTGGCAGGTCTGACTTTCAGCTCCTCTAAACTGATCTTTTTGTTAAAAAAGAAGAGGCCAGAAAAAACCCCCCATCATTTTGTAAAAACAATTTGAATAAATTACAGCCCAAAAGAAGAAGTCTCCTTTCACAGCTCTGAAAAAAGCTATATGTACATATATATATATGAGAATATGTGACCTCCTTTAGGATTGTGGACTGGTTTGTGTCATTAGGACACAAATCTGACGCCAATTTCACCAGGTACTAGGTGTGCGCAAATTTTGGTGAGTATAAATTCAAATAAAATATCAATTAATTAAATAATTAATTAAATATAAATAAAGTATAAATTAAATTAAAAAACAAAACAATTGCAAAAAACAGTGATAAAAAAATAAAAGCTAAACTAAACATACAATAAATAACTAAAATCAAATTTAAAGGAAAACAATAAAAAAGTGGCCACATTATTCCCCCACTGTGGCTATTTGGCCCCCCCAAAAAATGCAGCCATTTTGAATATTTTTCACTTTTTATTCATATTTATTCTTAACATTTTATAAATGATTGGCTTAATGGCCACAAAAATCTAAAAGTATTTTTCTAAACAGTGAGGAGGGATTTTGCATCTACTTACTGGTTAAGAAACAGCTTTTTAGCATCAAACTGCGCAGACCTCTGGTTTAGCAGCTTGTTTGAAAACTGTTTTTTTGTAGACCTAATTAAAAAAAATCTTGTTTTTTGTGATGCAGCTTCCAGGAGTAAACCTTTTGTCAGATTTTTCTTTTTTTCAGCTTTTCTTGATTGCGGTTTCCGCCCCTCTGTCTTTCAGGTACAAAGACGTTGAGCGGCAGCATCGCCACCATGGACATGTGTGTGCGCCACTTCAGGCAGGCCTCAGGTCTGCTGTCAAACAACCAATTATTATTCTATATTGTTTCCTTTTGAACCTTAAAGTGAAAGCAAAATGATCACCTGCATAAAAACTGTTTTTTTGCCTCCAATCTGCTCTCCATCCTTTCTTGGTTCCAGGCTGCAAAGTTGAAGAAGCTCTGGAAGCTGCTTCCCTCCATCCGGCTCAGGCTCTTGGAATCAGCCACAGGAAGGGAAGGCTGGATTACGGCTCAGACGCAGGTCAGACCCTTTTGGCGTCTGTGTCTGAAACCAAACCTCTGCAGCGTTTGAGATCCACCATGTGGAAACGAGAAACCCGAGTCTGAATCTGCAGAAGAAAAAATGTCATCTCTTTCACCTGAGCAGACCTTTACTGATCTGAAACCTTTGTGTGATTGGTCTAAAATGCAAATGAGGCAGGGTTCATGTAGATTCCTAGATGTGGGTGGAAGCCGGAGAGATCTTCTCTCAGCATCTCTCTGAGGATCTTGGAGCATCTTTATGAGCTCCTGAGAGAATTTCTGCAACGTTTTGCTGGTTCTGCTGGCTGATTAAGATCAAACATTTCCTGTTTTTCAGATCTTGTTTTGCTGGATGACTCGCTCAACATCAACGCCACCTACATTTCTGGAGAGGAGGTTTGGAGAAAAGGAGCTTAGAGGGAACGTCTGAGCTGAGGCGCTGTGTGCCTTCCCGCTTCCGCCGTCGCAATCAGATGCTGTTCGGAGCGTCATCCACTTCCATCTGCAGTCGACTTCAGGAGGTTTTTAGCTGCTGGGCTCATGCAGGATGTTTGCTGAATGACTGCATCAGTTTGATATGAAACGTTCTTGAGAACCGATCAGTGTGTCTGTTTCCTGCCTCTCTGTGTAACTAGTTAAACACTTGAAGACCCTCTTTGATGAAAATTGTATTTTTGGTGTTTTTAACATGTTCTCACGGCATTTTTCGGATGACAAAAGACATAAATAAAGAAAATTAAGCTTAAAATCTGAGTATTTCTTTATTTCTAAGCAGAAAAAAAAATCTGTCTGAAAACATCAAATATTTGGAGTTTGATCATCAATTTAAAAAAGAAAAAGCAGTAGAAAAAAAGTCAGTTTACATTTATATCACTTTAAGAAAAACAATGTTGTTTGAGCAAAACAGTTTGTTTTCTGAAGTGAACCTCCTGCTAAATGATATTTATTATTCCTTCACATACTGAGTTAAACAAAGCAGATCGACCTCACACAGAGACAAAGAACGACCAGCAAGAGACAAAAACAGACACGCGAGTCCAAGACAATAAAAATGAGACAAAAAGGGCAATAAAGAGACGACTGATGTCCAAAAAAAGACTTTAAAAACAGCCGCACAGCCTCGCCATGACCCTGAGAGAACAACAACAGAGAGACGACGCAAAGAATGACAACAATGTCACACAGGCCAAATGCAGCCATGTGAAACATCCCAAAAGGGACACACAAGAAACAGAGACACTAAAAACCAAACTGACAGAAAAGAGTTGAAAACAATAAGAGACATAAAAAGATCAAAATCAGGCTACAAATCAATCCAAACCCAAAGAAACACACGAGATTAGCACATTTATACTGTCTGTACCAGACCTGAGTCACAAACACATTTTTAGAAGAAAACAACAAAACAAAGAGTTTGTCAGCTTTGTTTTTACCTTCACTTTAACTGGTCTCAGCAATTACACAGAAAGTAGGTCTTGATTGATTTAGCTGAAAAAGGAAGAGTCACCCTGAACAAAAATTAGTTTATGTCAGTGTAGGGCTACTACAAATATACTTAGTCTGTAGTAAAAGGGATGCTGAATACTTGAAGTTTATTTTGTATGCACTATAATAAAATTAAAATGTTCCACAGAAATATTCATTTAGAATACCTCCAAAACTACACACACGCGGTCTACACTATACTTGCCATACTTATGTTCAAGTATTCGTAGTAAAATAAACTTCAGGTGTACACGTTTTTGCTGAGGATCAGCTTTCTAAAATATTAGCCTACTTTATTATTGATAAAAAATAAACTCAAAGAAACTACTGATCTGATCTCAGAATATAAATACTTCTGCTACGCTGCACACCAAAACGAAACTGACATTTGTTTTTATTTCAATATAATTTCAGCCATTTTGAAAAAAAAAAGTAGTTATCTTTAATTTCTTTTTCTAAAGAAAAAATACTTTATTGTTAATCATTGTTTATTTAGAACTTGCGTTTTAAGGCTTTTCATGTATTCTTCATGTTAGATTTCAGGGGGTTTTATTATAAAGAATGGATTCTGCTGTTGGGTCAGTTACCACTTTCAGCCTTTAGAGGGCACTCATACTTTCCGCTTGCAGGAGAAAGCAGTCATCGATGACGCAGCGTTTTCCTGATGTTTTTAAAGTAAGTTAAAAAAAAAATAACAAAAATGTGCAATGTTCATTAACGTTTGGAGGTGCAAACATATATTTTTGTGTTGAACTGATTAAGTTTAGGATCTTCTCTTCATCTTTTCTGGAATTCTGGACATAGGCTATAAATGCTAGCTTAGCTAGCGGCTAATTTTGGGTCTGTTAATTTTTTTTTTTTTTACGGGATCGATGTTTTGTTTGTTTTGACGCTAAAGTTGATTTTAGCTCAAATGTTTCAGCTTAATTATTAATGAAAACATCAGTGGCCGTTTTTCTAAATTATATATATATAAACCTCGGTTTCCTCTGTTTTCCTGACGGTGAAAAACGATAAAAACACAGGGAAAATATTAAAAATATTTCCTATTAGCGTTTACTAAAATATAATTGTTGTTACTCCTATGTTTTTCTCTTTAAATATTTGTTTTAGAAAATATTCAGTCTCAGGTATTTGGAAAGATTTATCAGTAATGGTTGTGGCTTAAAATTATACATTTAAGGCAGCTTTTTAAAAGAAAATAAAGAAATAGGCTTTATTTCTTCTGTATTTTATGAATCATGTTGCATAAAAATGCACAGGAAAAATAGTGGAAATTGCTTAATATTTCATTTCTAATATTTTTTTTCTTGAAATAAATGATAAATGGCTACTTTTATTTCCAGTGCAAAAACACATTAACTTGTGATTTTGTCAAAAAAAAACTTCATTTTAAAAGCTTTTAAAAATGTATCATGGTGCATTTTCTTTAAACAAATAAACCAGTACATCAGAACTGATCTCTGTAGTGTTTTCAGTCAGAGATGTTACAAATAAGTCCTTGTATTTGTTTCAATTCTCTCTTCACTGGTAGCAGTTCTGGCTCCGTCCAGCAGAGGGCAGTCGTGTCTTACCGGTCAGTGTTGACATTGACCGTGAGCATCATGAAGGAGGGAAGGACCATCACCTGGAGCTCAATCTGACACTTCATCACTAAACCATTTAGCAGCATATTCATTCAAAACAGAGAAACCTCTGCAGGTCTTCACTCAATCATCAGTAGGGGGACCTACATGTTCCTGAAGATCTGAGTCTTCATGTGATTTTTTTTTTCTAAATCTTTCATAGTTTATAAGCTAGAATTATTTTTCCATGGATGAAAATATAATTTATTTTCTTCCTTCCAGATTGTGACGTAAAGGGAAAAAGTCCAACCAAATGATGAATCTCGTGAGTTGCAGCTGGATGAAAACTGCTGCGATAACCCACCCCGATATGCCCTCTGTGCTGCTCAGAGGTTGTTTTGCTGCATGGATGATTTATGTAAGTAATTAGAGGAGTGGTTAGCGCTCCTGCCTCACAGCAAGAAGGTTCCCGGTTCAAGTCCTGGCTGGGGGACCTTTCTGTGTGGAGTTTGCATGTTCTCCCCGTGCATGCGTGGGTTTTCTCCGGGTACTCCGGCTTCCTCCCACCGTCCAAAAACATGCTTCATAGGTTAATTGGTTACTCGAAATTGTCCCTAGGTGTGAATGTGAGTGTGCATGGGTGTGTGATTGTGGCCCCTGCGACAGACTGGCGACCAGTCCAGGGGTGTACCCTGCCTTCGCCCATGAGTAGCCGGGTTAGGCTCCGGCAACCCCGTGACCCCGAAAGGGATAAAGCGGATTGGAAAATGAATGAATGAATTAGAGGAGTGTTATCAGTCACAGATATATTGACAGGACGGAAAAAGCTCAGGTTTGTCTTTAACAGATTTATTAAATCTGTTTCACTTTACTGCCCTATTAAAAGCTTATTCAGTCAGATTTTGTTTGTTCGTGACAGTTTTACTGAATGAATAAAAGCTTATTTTTCAAAATAAATTTATTGTTCTTACATAACACTGTAAACCTAAACATGGCATCAAGCTTCACGCCCGAAAGAGAAGAACAGAATCCCAAATCATTGCCTGTCCACCATCATGTCTGACATGAACTATTGCCGCTGTTTTTCTTTGGGGAACTCAATGCTTTGCATTATGGGTAAACATCTTCATATTGGAAATTGTCTTAGCAGGTTAACGGTTCAGATGTAACCAAAAGCTCCTTTTCTTCCAGCAGCAAATTCTCCAACGTGTTGAAGATGTTTGTTTATCTAACAGCGTCATGAACTTTAATGCCAAACATGCTAACTGAGGCTTGTAGAGTCTGAGATGTTTGGTAGTGCTTTGCGTTTTAATGGTGGAAGGAACTTTGGGTAAACCTTTTATTGTCCAGAATCATCACTAAAATTATGTTTTCCCTCAATTAAATTAAACATTATTTCACTTTCATAAATTCAATTGAACACCACTTAAAACAGTTTTTACATAACGTCTGATGAAAACGGAACAAAGGTGAAAACTTTATGAACAAAGTCATGAACTCTACAACAGTTCTCTTGAAGTACAGCATCATTTGGTGGATGTCAGTGCAGACAACAGAAGCCTGATTCCACTTTAATGTTGGCTTTGTTGTTTTTCTGTCCAGCAGTGTCTGGACTCACTTCTGCTCTGCAGCAGATGCTGCTGATTAACAATTCTGTCAAACTCTGTTCCGTTGGATGATTTATCATCAAATCAAAGCTACCACAGAGCTTTAAAGCTGTTTCACTCCTCACTAATGACATTAATTTTATTTTTATTAGAAATAATTCATAATGGCATTTTTTGGATGAATGTCATGAATCAGGATTCATTTGATTTTATTTTTTTATGTTTATTTCTGCTGAGAAAACAAGCACACAAATATAAGGAAGATGCAGAAATCCATATCAAGCATTCTGAAAACTAAAATTCAACCTTTCACTCCATTTTTTTTACATTTCATTTTTACTGACATCTAGATTAACCACAAATCCAAACAAACATCAGCAAAACAAAACCTTTACATTTGTTAAAATACTGACTTATTTAAATTCAAATGTGTGGGAAGTTACTAAATGACAGTTTAGCTGGTATCTGGTGTTAGAGGATGGAGAAGACTGGGTTAGATGGAAGCTGGTTGGCTGTGGCGACTCCTGAAGAGAAAAGTCCAAAGGAAAAGAAGTAGTTGTCTGGAAAGTTATGAAAAGTTTGAGAAAGTTATGTTGCTTTTTTAATAATATTTAATGTTCCCTTATTGATATGTTGTGCAAATCTGTGTTTTTTACAATCTGTTTCATTTTGAGTGCTTTCAACCCAAAACCCTGCAAATAATTATAATTTTTATCCCGTTTCACTGCTTCTGCACCACAAAGCAAAATAACTGAAGTATCCTTTATTTTTTTAAATTATGATTATTGTTTGACATTTGGACATGCTTCGCACTTCTGTGCTTCAACTTTAAATATACATTTTTAAGAAAAATGTGAAAATACTTTTTCTTTGGCTCCCTCTAGTGGTGTAGAAGGATGTTGCTGCAGCTCAGATTGAGGCAAAAGTTCCTGTTTAGTAAAAACATCAAACTAAAGGAATAAAACATGAATTTGTTGCAAACTAACTCAGCTTCAAACAGCAGTGAAATCATGGAGAACCAGCAGGTTTACTCTCCACTGTCTTTGGCCTAAAACCAAGAAAAGCAGAAGTTATTTTAGATTAAACTTTCTTTAAACGTGATCTTTAGAAACTCACTTTGCCGATGTCACGATTTTTGACTTTCATCTTATTGACTTGAGCTTCAGCGATGTCGGCCCGCTCTTCAGCCTCCTCCAGTTCGTGCTGCACCTTCCTCAGTTTAGTCAAATAAGTGTTGGCTTGTTCTTCCTGTCAGAAGCAGAAAACAAGATCAGAGAAAACCACTAGGTGGCGCTGTGAACTAGACTTAGCAGGAGCTTCACTCACAGCCTCTTCGGCCTGCCTTTTGTAGGCTTTGACCTTCTGCTGCAGTTTGTCGACTAAGTCCTGCAGCCTCATGGCGTTCTTCTTGTCCTCCTCGGACTGGTTTGTGGTTTTAGCAGAAAATAAGATTCTTCGCATGATTTTCAGGTAAAAACGAGGTCATTGAACAGAGGGCGGGGTTTTTTCTCTCACCTGATAGATGAGCTCCTTGATTCTGCGCTCAAGCTTACGGATGGCTTTCACAGAGTCGGATCCGTGTCTTTGTTCTGCTTCAAGCTCGTTCTCAAGTTCTCGTACCTTCAGAAGCAGAGGATCAGTCAGAACCAGAGGAACATCTCCACACCTCCCATTTACTTCTGTGTGGAACATTTTACTCTGGATTCAAGTTTTTGGAGCTGCTTCTTGCCGCCTTTCATGGCTAAGCTCTCGGCCTCGTCCAGGCGCTGTTGCAGGTCTTTCACCGTGGCCTCCAGGTTCTTCTTCATTCTCTCCAGGTGGGCGCTGGTGTCCTGCTCCTTCTTCAGCTCCTCTGCCATCATGGCAGCCTGGAAATTGCGTCACGTAGATGTTTAATTCTCTGCTGAGACTGTGAGAGTAAAACAGAGAAGATGCCCTTACATCAGTGATGGCTTTCTTGGCTTTCTCCTCAGCGTTTCTGGCTGACTGGACACCTTCGTCTATCTCACTCTGGATCTGGGAGAGCTCGGCCTCCAGCTTCTTCCGGCTGTGGAGCAGGCTGGTGTTCTGAGGGAAAACGTGTGTGTTTCTCATTAAAGATGTGACCTGGATGAGCTGGATGTTCATTTAGAGCAGGTGGAACCACGTCGTCACCTAGCTGAAGCCTGAAGATCAAATTTGAGTATTTTTGGAGTTTAGTAAAAAAAGCAGAAAGATCTCAAACATCCTCTGGATTAAACTTTTTTGACTTGAATTTCTAAATTTAAAAAACAAAGAAGCACGGCTCTGTGTGTATGTCATGGTAGTTTTGGTGCACGCCGTCACACCTGAATACATCTGTTAACTTAAAGAACCACTTCGCTGAAGTGAAGCTTCTCTAAAGACCTCGGCGTGTAGACCAAAGATGGTGGATGTGAACCTGCGAGTGGAGCAGCTGCACCCTCTCGCTGGCGTCCAGCAGCTCCTGCTCTGCCAGACGCCGGCTCCTCTCCGTCTGCTCCAGAGCTGCTCGCATCTCCTCCAGCTCCGCCTGCATGAGGTTGCTTCTGCGCTCCGACACGGCAACCTGCTCTTTCATGTCATCGTTGCTTCTCTGAGCGTCATCGAGGTGAACCTGAATCTCCTGTGGGGGTCAGAAGACGTGTTTGATTTGTCTTTGTGGAAGTTACGGCGCTCGCTCTGGACCTTCTCAGAGTTCACATCCCACCTTGATCTGCAGTTGGAGGTTCCTCAGCTGCTTCTGCGCCTCGGCTGCCTGTCTGTTGGCGTGGCTCAGCTGGATCTCCATCTCATTGAGGTCTCCTTCCATCTTCTTCTTCATTCTCAGGGCGTCGTTCCGGCTCCGGACCTCCGCATCCAGATTAGTCTGTATGGTGTCCTGGACTCGCTGACTGTTTCTCTTCAGCTGTTCGATCTCCTCGTCCTTCTCCGCTACTTTTTTGTCCACCTCAGACTTCACCTGGTTCAGCTCCAACTGGACCCTTAAGATCTTGGATTCCTCGTGCTCCAGTGAGGCCTGGACAGACAAAGGATCATGATTCCACGGTGAAAGTTCTCGTGTGGTTCTGGTTTTGTTCTTCTCAGTACCTCTGCTTCTTCCAGAGCTGCCTGAGCCTCCAGCTTCTCCTGTTCAGCCTGCTTCTTGGATTTCTCCAGCTCGTGGATGGATTTGCCCATCTCTCCCATCTGTTCAGTGAGGTCCATTATTTCTTCTGCAGTGAAAGAAAAATGTGATTATTCTTTACTTTTAAATGAAACAGCTGTGTTACTGTAGATCAGACAGACGTTGGAGGTTTTTATTCTCTCGTTTGAGGGTCTCCAGCTGTTCCAGGCATTCTTCAAAGGCGTTCTTAATCTTGAAGTTTTCAGTGCCCAAAGAGCGCACCTCCTTTAGAGTGGACTCCAGCTCTGCCTGAGCCTCCTCGTGCTTCTGCTTCCACTCAGCCAAAATCTTTAGGGCAGAGACAGCTTATAGTTTTTTGTATTCAAGTTTTCAATATTTCTTCAAATGTACATTTTTTTCCCCAAATTTTCAATTTTTTACTACAAGTGTACTTTTTTTTGGTTTCCTTTGAGTTTATGTGCTTTCAATTCTAAAACTGTTATCAAAATTTCTTTTTTTTTTTTTTTCAAATTTACAATCTGGTTTTTCATTTGTTTTAAGCTGATCTTGATTTAAATCAGCAAAATCCTTTTTTTTTTTTTTTTTTTAGAATAAACTCCTCTTTCTCTCTCTGGACAGAAGAATTCAAATTTCTGCCACAGCTCTAACGCTCATCATTTATCTAAAGGGACGTCAGCGTCTTATTCACGCCATGGAGGGGCAAGCCCCTAATACTAGGGAGCAGCTACGGATGAATCGATTTTGGGAAATGGTGGTTGGTGATTTTACAGGGGAGCTGTGGGTCCAATCATTCTGCATGACACGCTCAACTTCTGATGAGCTGTGTGATGCTGTGGGACCTCTTGCGGCGCCCGTGGTAAGCGTGGTATTTGGTTGTTACTCATGTGAATGACCAGCACCCACTCATTTTAGATGGAAAATGTGGATTTGGTTTGAGCTCGACCCTTCAGTTTGTGGAAACTGGAGGTCAGTTTGATGAGAAGATGCACCAGACTTCTAAATGATTTCTCTAACCTGTAGTGGAACTGTCTGATGATTTTGTCTTTTCTCATTCATGGATTCTTGTTTCTTTTACTTGGAGATAACTCTGATGGTGCGGTAAACAATACAGGAAAGTTAAGCCCAAGAACAAACGGATATCTTCAACATTTTTACTCCTGAATATTGTCAAGCTGAGCACTATTGTTCTATTTTTGTAAAGTTTTGTTTCTAGTCAAAGTTGGTGTTATGGAAATAACAGATTGTCGGCGTTTAGGTCAGACCCAGAAGGATTTCTGAAGACCTCAGTTTGTTCAATAAATGGCCTTAGGAAGAACCTTATCAAAGTTCCTCTGTTTCTTGTCCAAGGCAGCGGCGACAGCGTTTGATCGCTCCATGTCCATCATCAAATCCTCCACCTCTCCCTGCAGCCGCTGCTTGGTCTTCTCCAGGGAAGAACACTTGGAGTTCACAGCCTCTACTGCTTCTTTTGCCTCCTGCAGACGGAGAGCCAACTTCTTCCTGTGGAAGAGACAAACGTTCCACTAGAAGATCTCCACAGGCTCTTCGCTGCATGACCTCCTGTGGAAGTCAGTCTTACTTGGCCTCTTCAAGCTCCTCGGTGCGTTGGATGGCGTCCGTCTCGTATTTGGTTCTCCACTGAGCCACCTCACTATTGGCTTTGGACAGGCAGCGATGGAGCTCGGCTTTGGCCTCCTGCTCCTCCTCGTACTGCTCTCGGAGGAGCTCACAGTCGTGACGGGCCGACTGCAGACTGTGAGCCAGGGCGTTCTTGGCCTTCACCTCCTCCTCATGAAGTCGTTTCAGCTCCTCGATCTGCTGAAGGAAGGCCTGCTTTCCTCGAGTCAGCTGGGACATTAACGACTCCTTCTCTTCGAGTTGGCGAGCGGCCTCAGCTGCGGTCAGAGCGGGACGGTCAGGGAGCAGGTCACATGTGACAGGTCGTCAGACATGCAGAACAACCCTCACCGTTTTCCGTGGTGAGGCGAGCTCTCTGGCTGGAGAGGTCATTGATGAGTCTCAGCTGCTCGTCTTCTTTGCCTTTAGCCTCGCTCAGCTGGTCTTCAAGGGAACGACACATTTTCTCTAAGTTGATCTTTGAAGGAAAAAAGTCACTGACAGTGAATCTAGATAATTTCCTGGAGATCACAAAAACAAAAGCTTCCTAAAGGTGCAAAGATGAAAAAATTAAGAGGGATTTCACTTAAAGTCCCACTCCAAATAAGAGTGTTCCCAGTGGTCTTTTAAATATAATTATGCAGTTTTTGGCCAAAATTACATAAATAAATAAAAGTGTCGTTTTCTAGGCCATAGTTACTGCAGAGCAGCAGGAGTTTATTAGAAATTCACCTCTGAGTTGTGGGTGGGACGGTTGTTTGGTTTTCACACTCTCCCGCTAGCTTACAGCCCCTCACACCCCCAACCTAAAATTAGTTGGGGGTGAATGGAGCAAAGCAGTAAGCTTGTGGCCCCCGCTCAGCGTATTGTCTTTGTCACAAATACAATCTTTTTTCCAACTGTATTTTTTCATCTGCTCCCGATTCTCATTGATTTAGAATAAAGAAATACTCAAATGCATTTTTAATCTTAATCTTCTTTACGTATATCCTCCATCATGAGAAAAATGCCACAAGAACATGTTAAAAACACCACAAACACCATTTTCATTGGAGTGGGTCTTTAACTGAATCAACTGAAGAGTCAGAATGATTCAAACTGTGAAAAAAGCAGCCTAGAACTCAGGCAGAAGATGCTGCCTGCATGGGGGGGGGGGATGCTGCAATTCCAGCATTTCACTGTACTGATGTGTGTTGCATCATTGCAGTGCAGGGAGGCAAGCCCTGCTTAACCTGACTGTGGAGGATTTCCAAAACTTTGGAGTTGAAAACAGAAGCAGTAAAGGGCTTGACGCTGTTGTGACCATTGACTGTATATGAGAACTGGACAGAGTGAGTGTGATGTCATCTATACAAAATGGTTTACTTCTAGCTCCAACCAAATAAAGTCATTTAGTCGCCATTTTTCATAATATGGACGCCACAATGTTGGAGCCAGTTGTCATCAGTAAGCATTGATTTGTCCAAGTGGGTCTCAGTTGTCATTTCTATGGCAACCACTCTCACCAATCAAGAGTGAGCTTGTTGGAAGGCCACATCCCTGCCACTTGCAATCGGGATATATGAAATCTATCAATCAAATGTTTTGAACGTTGGACGTGGGGGCCAGCAGGCTCTACTTTTATTAAGGCATCTGATTGGTCAGTTTATAACTTGAATAATAATATCATGAAAAAAATAGGATTATTGAGAATGTGTTAAAAAAAAAAAGGTATCAGATCAAGAATGGTTATTCTGACCAATAGAATGACTGAGTAACAGCTTTTTATTTCTCCATAGAAGTCTATGGGATGTTGGCTTCTTGGAACACCAGAGGGGGGAGGGGCCATCTAGTCCAGTTGTTATATACAGTCATTGACACCTTTTCACCACCAGATGCCACTGTGAATGTAAGAAGCAAAACCTGTTAATGGCATGTGAAAGCAAATCTGATGATAATATCAAACTTTTTGAGAATTTAATTAAAAAAAAAAATTAAAAAGATCTTGTTGGATTTCTAGGCCAAAAATCTGAGATTCCTAAAAGGGTTTTGGTCAGTCAGTTTTAACAAAACTGATTTAAGCAAAAACTCCCTACTGCTCCCTACTAAACTAACTACTGCTGTCGTGTGTTTTAAGTTTGTAATTCTTGCTGAAAATCCTAGAAAAACCATTTTGAGGCCTGCAAAAATTAGGTTCTGGAGTTTTCTTCCTGGAGCTCAAAGGGTATAGCTCACGGTTGCTTTAAATGCTGATAGAATTTTTTTTTTTTAAATATAAAGATTTCAGATGAAACTAAAATTGGGTTCCAAGCAAATAAGTCGTCGACCTAAAGTTAATGGAGGAGAAATGCTTTTGATCTATTTTGAAAGCGTTCCCAGTTGTCTCTTAATTGATTTATTAATTTAACAAATAAATGATTTAATTTATTTGTAGCAGTACAAGTACAGGCTCTGCTACAGTAGCCTATAGCAGAGCGGAGCAGGCAGCTTGTGACCTGCCCATCATATTTTCAAATACAATCTTTTTAAAACAAATTTTCATCTGTCAATCATCTATTTTCAAAGAGGTATTTTGAAATGTGTTTTTGAGGTAAGCAAAAACATAATTTTCATTGGAGGGGGTCTTTAAAAAAGTTGAGAATTTTTCTGATTTGAAAGATGTGTGAAATAGATGAAAAACATCCGATTGTGTGGTCTAACCTTTGCTTTTGCCAGCGTCTCCACATTACTGGAGATGTCGTCCACCTCCAGCTTCAGCTCACTTTTCTCCTTCTCCAGTTTCTGCCGGACCCTCTGGACGTTATCCAGCTGTTCTCCCATTTCAGCCACGCTGTCTGCGTGTTTTTTTCGCAGGGCAGCAGATGTGGCTTCGTGCTGCAGGGAAAGCTCCTCCAGCTCCCTGCGCAGCTTCAGGAACTCAGCTTCACGCTTCTTGTTCACCTCCACCTGAGCTGCAGTGGCTCCCCCGGCCTCCTCCAGCCTCTCGGTGATCTCCTCCAGCTCCCTGGACAGGTCAGACCTCTGCTTTTCCACTTTGGCTCGAGCCGAGCGCTCAGCTTCAATTTCCTCCTCCAGCTCCTCAATTCGAGCCTGAGAAAATGACAGAAGAACGAAAACAAGATGAGTTTTCTGTGTTTGTGCCTTTACTGTGTTTTGGGGACAAGCATTGCAAATCCTCACAGATCAACCTGTCCAAGTGAGACATCGGTTTCTGATCCAGACTGCTGTTCTGAGTCTGTTGATGATCCAACAGTGTAGAAACATCTACTTCTACAGCATTTTTGTGAGTTTTTGTCGCCCTGTCCTCACCTGCAGCTCTTTGATCTTCTTCTGCAGCTGAGCTCCAAGCACTTGCTCGTCTTCTACCTTTGACTGCAGCTGTGAAAGGTCAAAGTCTTTTCTGTGTGAAGAACCAAAGTCTGTTTCAGAGTCAAAAAGCATCCAAGATCAAATGTTTTATCTTTAAACTGTGTTGTGAAATGTTTACTGTTCAAACCATCTTACTTCTTCAGCTTCTCATCCAACTGCTGCTTCTCATTCTCCAGGTCCATGATGGACTCCTGAGCAAGTTTCAGGTCTGCATCCAGCTTCCTCTTGGTCCTCTCGAGGTCCATACGGACCTTCTTCTCTTGTTCCAAACTGCCTTCCAGCTAAGAACAGCATGAACTTCACGACACCGCTTGCTTCACTTTTCTCTGGCTTTGTGAGAAACTCACCTCATCCACCTGCTGCTCCAGCTTGGTTTTGGCCTTGGTCAGGCAGCTGACTTTGTCCTCCTCGGACTGGAGGTCATCTAGAGTCTGCTGATGTGCCTCCTGCAGAGCTCTCTTCTCTTTGGACAGTTTGTTGATGTTTTCATCCTGACTCATGAGCTCTTCAGTCAAGTTTTTCACCTAAATTGGTGACGAAAGTGAGAGATCAGAGTTTTCTGCTGGAACGATTGGAGCATAACAGGACAAAGTGAGCTCACCTTATTTTCCACCGCATGTTTCTCCTTCTCCACTTTGGCTAAGGTCAGCTCCAAATCATCGATGTCCTTCTTGAGTTCAGAGCACTCGTCCTCCAGCTTCCTCTTCTTGGCGGTCAGCTCGGCGTTGACCTCCTCCTCGTTTTCCAGCCTCTCTGTTGTCTCCTTCAGCTTAGCCTCCAGCTGGATCTTGCTTTTGATGAGCCCCTCACATCTATCTTCGGCGTCCAGCAAGTGATCAGCTTCCTGTCAAACGTGCTCTAGTCTTAGAAAACCATGATGATCTGAATCCTTCCAAACCAAAACAAAAGTATTTTTTTGCAAATGTGGAAGCAGTTTGTTTCTACGAATTTAAAGGAATAAAACACTTTGGAAAACAACTTGAGCCTTAGTAACAACTGTCCTTACGGGTGGATATGAGCTGTCCTTGGATGAAAAAAGGACAAACCTGTACGGGGCATGTAGGTTGCCTGCACAAAATATCAAGACCTTAGACCGCTTCGTGTGAAAGAGAAAATGCGCAGTTTTTTCTATGGGCATGCTGTGGACGACAGGCTACAGTGAACACTTAAACAACATGTAAAGTTTAGTAAGAGGGAAGTGGGTGAGACCGTTAACCACTCAGAACTGGACTCAGTGGCCCCTAACCCCAGGGGTTCCAAACAGGAAGTACCCGCTGGCTCCAAGAAGCCAAAATCCCATAGACTTCTGTAGAGAAATAAGCAGCTATTACTCAGTCATTCTATTGGTCAGAACAACCATTCTTGCTCTGAAATCTTTTTTTAACATCTTCTTGATAACCCTTTTAAAAAAAATTTCTGTAGTTCAAGTTACTCAAGTTATCATCCGTATTGTGAAAAAAATGGCAACTAAATTAACTTCAATATGCTGGAGCCAGAAGTAAAACATTTTCTATGGATGATGTCAGACTCACTCAGTCCAGTTCTCTTATACAGTCAGTGGGTGAAATGCAGGCATGTTATATAGATTTTTCCATTTTTCACCCCCCCCCCGTTCAAAGAGCCCGTTGGTGCTTTTCATGTAACGCGTGCATGCTCTTTGCTGCAGCCTGACTGTTAGAAATGAGGAAATTAGACAATCAGAGTGTAGAGTGGTCTGTACCACCCAAAAACCCGTGGCGCCCATATGGATCAACCCCCCCCCAATCGATCCACATGACTAAGGGTTAAAAGTTTGACTCACTGCCTGGACTTGAAGCAGGAGGTCGTTTTTTTCCTGTATGATGGAGACCATTTTCTCCTCCAGCTCTCTGCGCCGGGTTTCTGATTTTGTCAGATCTTCCTTCAGTTTTGTGAAATCCACTTTCATTTGAGCCATCTCCTTTTCTGCCTCTGCACTCTTCAGAAGAGGCTTCAGTTTGAAGTACAGCTTCATCCACGGCCAGTGTTTGACGTTCATGAAGGATCGGAAGTTGTACTGGATGGTGTAGATAGCCTCTCTGTTGGAGTTAAACATTTTAAGGAACACTGACCAACATTTGTACAAAGTTCTCAGAATGGAGGCTTGAAGAAACTTTTTTTGGCCTGTTCCATGGAGCTATATTTTTATGGTCACCACGATGACACTGAAAGAGTTGAGTTATTATAAGGATACTGGTGTGCAGTAAGTTATAATAAGTGCACAGATGTTGGCATAAAGGTGGACAATTCTTACAATGACTTAACTTACTACAAAATAAATGTGTCCGTTCTTCATTAAACTGATGAAGGAAGTTACAACTCTGGATTATGGATTAATATATCAAACTGGTAAAAGCTCTAATCCGATTTACTTTCTGGCCATCATCTTCTGATACTCCAGCCGGGCCAGGTAACCTCGGCACAGAGCCTGAGTGGACATCACCACTTGCGCCAAGCGCTCGTCCCGCATCTCCTCCAGAGTTCCCAGCAGGCCAGCTTTGAAAAACACCTAAAATCACACCGCCCTTAATGCTGTCACCTTCATACCTCACAGTTGAATTTGTACGCTCAGAGTATAACCTTAGTGTGTCCAAACTTGCACTGAGTCAGATCCACGTCGATCGAGCCGAGGAGCTTCTCTGCAGCTTTTTTGTTGTCCATGAACTGTCCCTCGGGAACAGCGCTGGCGTTGAGGATCCTGTACCTGTGGAGGAACTTTACATCTGAATATAAAACCTAAAACTCTGTCAGTCTTTGAAGGGTGTGTTTGCATACCGCTGCTTGAAGTCCCCATAAAGGATTCTGCTCGGAAATCCCTTCCTGCAGATCCGGATCCCTTCCAGAACGCCGTTGCAGCGAAGCTGGTGGATAACCAGCTGGTTCTCCATAATGCCTGAGATAAGGGCAGCCATTATGTGGTCACTTATGCTATGGTCACAAATGCCACTGTCACGCCTGGCTGTCAGTCAGGCGGAGATGACGTTATGATGACAAAGTTGGGCGACTGCTAGGTACGGCCATTCATATCAAGTGCCACCAGCTGCCCGGTAGCCCGTGATATAAATAAAGCATCATCCCTGGCTTGTCACCGCGTGACCTCAAAATATGCCCAGGCCACTGACCGATAGCAACTTTTAGGGAAAAGTCGTCTGGTCGCTGTAAAATTTTAACTTTTTCTTAAAACGTCCCCAGCTATCACCAGCATATAAAGATGCGACCGCTGCCTCCCGATTACTGCCAAATTTACTGAAATTTGACTTGGTCACTGTGCTGTGGCATTTTGGGATATGTGACGACGCACACATGTACTGTTGTGAAGACGTACCTGGTGTTTTGGTTTCATTTGGTATCAAGCAGCGCACAAAGTGAGGGTGAGTGGTTCTCAGGTTGGTCATGAGTTTTCCAAGATTTTCCTGTATTAAAAAAAAGGTTTTCTTTGACAATTCAATTGTTATCATCTTCTTTTTCTGATGGATTTTACCCTGAAGAGAGCCGACACGGTTTGGAAAGATGCTCCTTTCTTCTTGGACCCTTTTTTTGACCCACTGCCTCCTGCCTCTGCGTAAAGACGCATTGAAAAACATGCATAAAGTAGATATTAGACAGCTTACTATATCCTAACTAGAATTTGAAAATCATTGCATTTAAATGGAAAAAAAATTGTTGGTGTCATAACATATTTGACTATATTTACCTATTGTCGTTGCACAAAAAATATTCTTTGACAAAGTAACATTTGACTTCAATTGAAATTTGGTTATCATCTTGAAAAAACGATGCAGAAACAAGCCCACCTTCTGGGCCAGAGAAGCTAGCATAAAGCATAGCCAGGATTTTGACAGATGACTTCTGGTAAAGCTGCACAACAGACTCGTTCAGCGGGTCTTTGTTCTTCTCCAGCCAGCCGCTGATGTTGTAGTCCACGTTTCCGGCATAATGCATCAATGTGAAATGAGCTTCAGGCTTCCCTTTGACCACTTTGGGCTTCAGGAAGCAGTTGTTCTTCCCCAGATGTTGGTCGTACAGTTTGTTCTTGAAGGAAGTCTCTGTCGATTTCGGGAACATGCACTCTTCTTCAAGGATCGAGAAGATGCCCATTGGCTTGGAAGCAAAAACAGCTCTTTTAAATATCATTGTATCTGTAGAATTTCAGAACATCTTTGAGCATTTTTTAGCACCTTTTCAATTAGCTCAATACAGGCTGCTAGATCCATGCCAAAGTCGATGAACTCCCAGTCGATTCCTTCTTTCTTGTACTCTTCTTGTTCCAGTACAAACATGTGGTGGTTAAAAAACTGCTGCAGTTTCTCATTGGTGAAATTAATGCAAAGCTGCTCCATACTGTTGTACTAAACAGATTTTTTAAAAAAAAGCAAACATTATTTCATGAATACATGTAAAATATTCCCAAAACCTTTTAACTCTTACATCAAAGATCTCAAATCCTGCAATGTCCAGAACTCCGATAAAATGTTGTCGAGGTTGTTTGGTGTCCAGCTGCTGGTTTATCCGCTGGACCATCCAGAAAAACATCTTCTCATAGACGGATTTGGCAAGGGCGCCAATGGAGTTGTATACCTTAAAAAATGGTTTATAACATAAACATCACCCTAAAAAATCACTTAGAAGGTGTCTTAAAAAAACACAAATTGCAAAACAAGTGAAAAAAAATCCCCAAATAATACTTGGACTTGTTTATCAGAATTTGTTCTCAATCAGGCAGAAAAGCAGAAAAAATACTTTAAAAGTGATATTATCAAACACACAAAAGACACTTACACCAATATGAACGAAAAAGAAAGCTAGAAATTTAACTTGTGAGCATAAAGAACAACCCGTGTATCATTCGTTTATTCATTTTTCAATTTAAAATCCCACCTTAAATGATCATAAAAAACTGAGTAAAGAAATGACAGCAAGACATGCTAAAGTCATGTCTTGCTGTCACAGAGAAACAAGAACTGCGAGGCACTCCAAACGAGGCCATGCAAACGTTTCTTATTGGAATTAGTGTCTGAAGACCCACTCCGATGAAATGGCGTTTTTACTGTTAGCATGTTCTTAAAGCATTTTGCTGATGATGGAGGACAAAGATAACAAAAATTAAGCTCAAAATTACATTTCTGAGTATTGCTTTATCCAAATCGTGAATCAGGAACAGATAAGAAAATGCAGTTTGACAAAGATCGTTTTCCATGTACGTCTTTGTTTGTGAGGTGGCGGCGCCACAAGTCTCCCTGCTTGCTCCATTCTGATGCATCCATTTGAAGACAAATAGATCTATGTACGTCTTTGTTTTCCTTGTCTAAACTGGAATCTGTATGGCTGGATAGTTCTGATATTGCTCTCCATTTTTGTTGCACCGATAATTTTAGGTTGGGGTTTTGAGGGGCTTTAAGCTAACGGCAGAGAGTGTAAACAGATGGATGATGGGAAATATAAAGTATTGCTTTGCGCCGAAAGTTCCCCCCACAACTCAAGGGTAAATTTCTAATGAACCCTTGCCGCTCTGCAGAAACTGTGTCCTGGCAAAGGACAGGTTTTTGGAGTTTGGCTAAAAACATCATAAACATGATTAACAGAATGCTTTGAAAATAGATTAAAAGATGATTGGAGTGGGACTTTAAAGTTTCACTTCAGGCTCATAACTGCTCAGACAGTGTCAGTGTCACAGGTTACCTGCTGCACATTCTGCCCTTTAGTGACAAACTCGTTCCCGACCTTGACTCTGGGATAGCACAGGTTTTTAAGCAGGTCAGCTGAGTTCAGGCCCATCAGGTACGCAGCTTTATCGGCCTCTGCAGCGACAAAAGCAGCTTCTAGATTGAGGATGCCTTTCTTTGCTGTCTACTCGCTGCTGTGACGCTGATCCACCTCACCTTCAGTGCCGTCAGGCTCGGCCTGCTCCTCCCGTTGTTTCTGCTTGAACTTCATGTTCCCATAATGCATCACAGCGCCTGTTAACTTATAGACAGAGGCTTTCTCTTCAGCAGTGAAGCCCAGGATGTCAAAAGCTTCCTGTGATGATAAAAAGGTGCAATCGTATTGGAAGTAGCTAAAACCTGACAGAACAAAGTCTCTGTCAAAACATCTTACATCCGTCGCCCTTAATTCCTCTTTGTCGTCGATGCTTTTGACACTGATCTCCCCCTGACTGATGAAGGCAAAGTCATAGGGGTTGGTTGTAATGAGAAGCAGATCTAAAAAGAAAGGAAAAAAAGAAAGATAAATGAATCTGAGATAACTCCCTCAAAAACACGAATAAAGCATTTAAGTTTTCCTTGAATCTGTTGCCTCATTCTAAAATTTAAAATTTTAACCTCAAATTGAGCAACTAAAAAGATCAACAAAATCAAATGACTGAACTGCAGAATAATCCAGAATCCCCTTTTTTCTGTGCAAACCACCTTAATCCTAAATTTCCAGATACAGTTCATAAAGTTTTACCAAAATGTTTTATTTGTTTTCAAAAACAGAAAAATGTTATGAAAAGTTACATCCAGAAAGAAAAGCAAGTTTTCATCACACAAACTGGACCAAAGACGACATGGTGATGGACTCCAGTGAATTAAATTAAATATTACTATTTACATGTTAACTACATTAAAAAAAAAATCATACAGTTATAAATATGTAATGGCAATGTTTAACAAACAAAATGTGATACCAATGGATGGAAAAACAAATGTCTCATTAAATTTACCATTTCATATTATTTATAGGTATTGTTTAATAAGCTGTTGTATTGTTGGTTCTTTTTTTACTGAGAGCTAAAACCTTAGATTTGAATCAGTTGGTTGAAATCACAATGTGGTTACACTTGAAGCCACTTTTTTCTTTCTTTGGCATCAGCTTTCTGGCAAATAAACAAAATGTATACAAATCTACTGCTTTTATTTTGGTAATGCAGGAAACAAGCACCCTACAATTATATTTATAACAATACAGATTTTTTATTGTAATTTTTGGATCTCCTTAGAATTTTAGCAGAACTTTTAGAGTGAAGAAAAAGAGATGTAGCTGCAAACTTGGCTGATTCAGGATGACTGAAACACTTGATTACATCATCCAATTGTGTAATAGTTTTATTGACAAAGCAGTATTTTAATGAAAGCAGATTCATTACACAACTTCTCTCCAATACAGCAAAAATAAATACTATTATTAAACTATTTTATGTACTTATTTTACCTCTAAATGTTAAAGATTTCATCACATTCTATTTTCAAAGCTACATTCCTGAATTTTAGCACACATTTTTCCCATATTTGTGTATCTTTAACCCTGGAGAACTCCTTGGATCACATTTGGTCCCCGGTTTTATTTATTTTTATTTTTCTGTTGATTTATTAACATTTTGTTATCACTGTTAATTGGCATCACCCAAAATTAACAAACAAAAAAAGTCAAATGAACTTAAAGAGTCCTAAAGAAAATTGCTCTTTGGTTCCCCGCGGTTAAAACAGGAAGCTGTTTTTTAAATTTTTAGAAAAAAAACATATTTTACCTATGAGTTCTGGCTTCTGGTTGCAAGTTAGCTGGTAGAAGATGTGGTAGCTTCTCTCAGCAGACAGCTGGAATGTCACCCGGGATTTCTCCAGCAGATCTTGAAGGGAAAAAAGCAAATTAAATTAACAATTGACTGTTTTTTTTTGCAGCATAATTGACCTCAGTGGTTCATGGGAATAAATGTACATGTTTCGATGTCTGCAGAGGCCAGTTTCCCGGTCGTCCCAAAGTGTATCCGGATGAATTTACCCTTAAAAACAGAAGTGTTGTTGTTTATTTTGAAGTCATTCTTATAAATCTAATCAGCACCGTTCATGGAAACTTACAAAGCGAGATGAGTTGTCGTTTCTCACAGTCTTGGCATTCCCGAAAGCTTCCAGCAGGGGGTTGGCCTGGATGATTTGATCTTCCAGGGTTCCCTGATGAAGAGCGTTCATGAGACTGAGCCTGCTCTTTTTTCATAGAAACACCTCATTGACGTGTCGCTCACCTTCATTTTGCTGTTGGAGTCTTTCTTCTTGTCTGCTGATACTGCGATTGTCGCAAAGTACTGAATGACCCGTTTGGTGTTGACTGTTTTGCCGGCGCCGGATTCTCCGCTGAGGAAAAAAAAACTCCACATTCAGATCACTGGAGACCCCTGGTGGCCTCCTGAACCTGCAGAGAACTTACGTGATGAGAATGGACTGATTCTCACGGTCTGAGGACACAAAACAGGATAGTTACTCTGACAGGAAACTCTCAGAAGGGTTCGATCTGCTGATGAAGTACCAGTGAGCATGAACTGGTAGGCATTATCTGACAAGGCGAAGATGTGAGGAGGAACCTCCATCCTCTTCTTCCCTCTGTAAGCCTGCACCACCTCTGGGTTGTAGACTGGCAGCCACTTGTAAGGGTTAACGGTCACACAGAAGAGGCCGGAGTAGGTCTGTGCAGGTAAAAGGAGTTTTACAGACAGGAAGGAGACGACTGGACTGTCAAAGACACAAAGAGCGTCTGCAGAGTTCAGGATGATCCATGTTCCTCGTGCTTCCTGTCTGTCTGCCCGAGTACGGACATCTCACCGACTCGAGACTGACATAGTGTTCAGGTTACACTCTGTCCTTCAGAGTTAGAAGAAACCTTTGGAGTGATATGTGTAAAACTACAGTGAAGCTTAGTTTAGTTTCTTAGTTAATTCTGCTCTGCAGAAACTATGTCCTAGAACAGCATAAAAACAGCATAAACATAATTAAAGACCACCAGGAACGCTTTGAAAATAGATCAAAAGATGATCAGTGACTTTAAGGCAGGGAATTTCAAACCATTCTTTATAAATAATGTTGGGCTGTTCCAGATTTTACTGAGGGGATCTGTGGCCTAAAACAGTTCTTTTAAGAGGCGTTCACTGTCCCCCCCCTTTAGAGGAAAATGCAGTTCCTGGTTTAAAAAAACAGACCTGTAGGATGGAGTCAAAACAGCAGTCGATGAATAAAACAATCATGTCTGAACTTCCTTAAACACAAAATGTCAGCATTAGAAAAAAAAACATCAAACAGTTTGCTGCACAAAAAAGAGAAGAAAGGGCAGAATTTAAGCGTTTGTGTCACTGTACAGACACATCTCAATTTACAGCTTCAATTAGGATTTCTTCATTCTTTTTTAATGCCCTTTATTTCTATAGAAATAATATTTTTGTTCTTCTTGTATACTTTTACATCATTTAAACAGTTGTATGGTTTTTCTGTTTGGTAACTCTGTACTTTTTGGCTCTTAAGTTTTGATTCTTCACATTTTCTCACCTATAAAAAAAATTTAATTATTTGTGTATCAGGGTTTTTTTTTCATTTCTTTTCCAGTAAAATTATCATATTATAAACATAAAAACCAAAGATGCCATCTTCCTGCTCTGCAATTTTGCTTTTGTTTCTGTTTTTTATTGATATTTTTACTTCACTCTTCAGCTCTTTTACATCATTGCTCCATAAAGAACTGATGATATGATTAGCATACCATGAATAATTGCTCGTAATAAATAATGTCTGGAACATTACACAAACAGCTTGACATAACTTATTTAAACTTGGCTGACTTTACAGAGGCATTCCTTTGACTTTTTCGCCTAATTTAAGTGTTTTCATTGAAAATTAGAAGCAAAATAAATGTGATTTAATCTTTATTTTACTTTGAATAACAGTTCAATTTCTTTTGCTAGCTTTTTTATACTCTTAGTTCATATTTTAGCAAAACTATATTTTATAAAAAACAAAGCTTTTGTTGTTTGTTCTCCTGCTCTGCTTGTGATGGCGTTTCTGAGTGTCTGCTGGCTCCTCACGTAGATCATCCACGCTGCGTAACGTTCCTTAAGGTTGAAGAGCACTGCGGGCTCGTGGAGGTGCGTCATCATCACCATGTCCTCAATCTTATCAAACTTTGGTGGATTCATGGGAAACACCTGGTCTTCCTTCACAGTTAAGGTCTGGCGAACAGAAATGCTGTTTAATTCAGGTGAAACTCAAAGATTTCAAAATAAGAGACTTTTCTGCTGTTTTGTTGTTGCCACACAGCAAAAACTGAATCTAAAGGAAGTAAAATGCCCCTTTTTTCTAGAAAAAAATTTGTTTTTCTCTTGCAAGAACGTTTTTTTTTTAATAATCTTAGTTTTAGAAAATGCGTCTTAGTTACTGGAATTTTTTACTTAAAATAAGAATTCCTGTTAGATCCATTTTTCTTACCCAGTTTTTTTTTTGCTTCTTTGAGGAAAATCTGCCAATGGGGTAAGAATGTTTAACTTATACTAACGGACTTGCTTTTGCAGTGCAGCTTTACAGCAGAATAGTCTGTGTTGCATCAGTCGAAGCGTCAATCCACCCACTCTGTCATCTGCAGTTTTGACAGTGATTTTGCCGTCTGTTCTCTCTTGGATCTCAGCCTTCACATAAAGCTCTTTGTCATCGCTGACGAAGCACGCCGTCTTGCTGTCAAACGTGCGGTTCTGGGCCTCCGCCCGCTCCTTCTCAGACTTACGGAGGTACAGGGCTGCTGGCCCAAAAACGGCCATTTCTCCGTCCGCGCTCATTTTCTTCTGTGGAATCAGAGATGCGTCCTCAAAAGCCTGCTATCTGCTCACAAAGATGTTCCGAGCGCCATCGTACTCACCCTGTCTGCTAAACCACACGAGTCTGCAATCAAAACAACAGCTGCACACTGCCGGATTGCTATCCTGCAACAACAAATCAGATCCTTTATATACACCTCCATTGTCCTTGGTGTGAAGAACTTCTTCCTTTAAATGGACATGCAGTGGTGGAGTCCACCTTCACTTAGGTGAACCTTCACACACAAGACAGAGGTTAAGCCCAAGAAGCAGCACCGTTATATTTAGCCTTTCGACTCCATAAAGTTTCTCCATTCGAAAGTCCCACTCTTTTTTTTTGTTTAATATTATGTACACAGTTCCAACTCTCCACTTCCAACACTGCAAGAACTGAATCTTTAAAAAAGTAAAATTACCATCATTTTAAGAAGAAATGTCTTATTTTCTGTCTTGCAAAAAATATTCTTACAAGCTTTTCAACAGCAAAATAATGTTGTTTAAGAAAACATGTTTCAGTGTGTTTTCAGAATGGACACATTTGGTTCGCTTAAAGTGAGCCAGAGTTCATTTCCCTTTATAATCTGAATACATCCTGAATACACTTAAGTGGACCCTGTTCCGGGACCAGTAACCGCTCTCTGACCCATCTTTTGAGGTGGCCTCGGCTCATTTTCCATCAGACTGAGCTTCAGTTTGGTCTGAGATTCCTCAGTCTGAGTACAATTTGCTCCCAGAGCAGAATAACTGGACCAAACCAGCCACCGCAGCCGGTCATTACAGAATATAAACAGAGAGCGGCGGACAAACGTAGAGCCGCGATGCAGCGGCAACTCATTGAAGTGTGGTTGGATGAATGTAGGCTCATCAAAACACTTTTTAACATGATCCACATTGCTTCTCACGCTGTTTTCCCAAACATCTGTCATAAACACTTACCAGCGTACCTTCTTAGCCATCGTCTTCTTAGTAACCACCTTACATGTTCATGTTCTTATGCTAATAACATTTATATTTTTAATCACCAAAAGGTTTCAATTTTCTTTGTTTTTGAAATCTTCACAAAATGCTCCACGTATTTCATCTTCAAGCACGGCCCTGACAAACAGACAACTTTGGTGTTTTTCTCATGAACTTGTACCTTTTTTTTCTCATAAATTTATGTATTTTTTTCTCGTATATGTACACATTTTAAAGACAAGAAAAAAAAGTGATACATTTAGACTGTTATTTTGAAATTTGTCAATATATAACTTTATTCTTAGAATTTAATAGTTGAAACTTTTATAGTAAATTTAAGGCTTTAAAGTTGTAATTTAAAGAACAATTGTTTGTAAACTGGTTCTAATACTTCTTCGTACGAGACTTAGTTATGGGATGAGTCCTCCTGTAGTTGTGGGTCGTGGCCTGTTTACTCTCAGACATTAGTGAACTAACGTTGTTGTGTTCATTTGTGTTGTGTAATTTGAAAAAGAACCCATAGTTATTTTTGCCCCTTTGTGTTGTGAAGACCAAGACGTGTTCTTCAAAGAAGAAGCGAAGGAAATTTATTTTCGTTTTAAATTTTCAGGATTGAAATCTCTCTTACGAATTTCTGAGGAAATTTTTTAACAAACCTCAGATGTTTCTGATTCTAAACGGACATTTTGTTCACTTCTTGTTAAAGACAGAGGTTTGTTGACAATTTATCAAAAAAATCAATCAAACTTTTACTTTATTCTTCATATACTTTTTTTTTTTTTTTTTAATATTCTGAATGATAATCTCCCATGTTTTGGGGTTTCAAACTGCTCATTTGGAGGAAAAGGTTCCGATCCGTGTCCGGACACATTCACACAGACGACCTTTAAAGAGGATCTTAGGGGGGTTCTTTATTTTCCTTGTAGAGGATTATTAGTGACAGCTGCTGCGGAACTGAAGGCCTCAAAGCCAGAGCGTGATGCAGTTGTTTTAACTCTGAGACTGTGGCAGCGCTCCAAAGCCAACACTTCAGTGTGAATCTCCCTTTTCGAGCCTGGCTGGTGCCCCCCACCGAGGCCCACCAATCCCAACTTCCCCGTGTCAGTTTCAAGTAAAGCTTCTGTTGTTCCTTTAAAGCCACAGCAAGGTGATCTATTAAGGGACGGAGAAATGCCATCTTTTGTTTCAGCTACACAGTTTTTTGATCCGAACCTGAGCTGGGTTTGCTCAGTTCTTCCTTATGGAAGTGTCTGAACATTAAACATCACATGAGAAACATTCCTAACTTTGAAACATCCCAAAATTTTAATGTTAAGATCCAGATGAATCCCTTTTGCTTTTGTGTGGTCATGTGTGATTCTGTTTCCCACCAAGAAAACTACAAACTTGGAAAATGTCACTGCAGTGCAGTTCTGTTATGTGTGATCGGTTCTGTAGTGTTAATTTAAAAGGTTCAGTAAAATTAATCGATTCAGTTTTTGAGACAAAACTATGTATTAGACCACACCACTCCTGAATCACATAAAGAAGTTAAAACTTTCACATTTTCTCATTTTAATACAGAAATTTGACAAAAATCAGATGTAATACACTACCAAACGGAAATATTTTAATTGTCCGTGGATAACAAAATACCTGTAAAAAAGAACTGTCTTTTTAAAAAATTTTAAGATGTAGACGTAAAGAGAATGAAATCGGGTACAGGAAATACAAAAACAAGTTAACTCATATTTTAAGGACTAGAAGGAAAGAGTATTAAAGAAAATTACTTGAAGATAATAAAAATAATTTTAAAGTCACATGGTATATTATGGTATTCTTGGAAACAACTCAAGGAATTTTGTCATACTTGAAAACTTTCTTGAAATTGACAGTGTTGTGTCTGACAGAGGTTATATGGCTGATAAATTAAATAATTTCTTTGTAAATGTTAGACCACAAATTGCAAAATAGCATCTCCCAACAAAACATAATAGAGGATCATTTGAATGAACTGATAGATAGAAATGACAACTCAATATTTCTAAATCCTGTCAAGGAAAAATAAATATTGAACACAGTTAAAAAAAGTGAAAATAAGTCTTCAGCAGATAGTGTTAGTATTGATATTAAAGTTGTAAAACAAGTTATTGAAGGGATCATTATAACATTAAAATGTATTCTGTCATTTCAGTCTGGCTCTTTTCCAGATTCAATGACAATAGCAAAAGTTATACCACTGTACAAAAAAAATGGGAACAAATATCACTTCACAAACTACAGGCCCATCTCACTACTTCCTCAGTTTTCCAAGATACTTGAAAAACTGACAGCCAATATGGATTTAGAGCCAACACATCAACATCATTGGCATTATCGAAGCCATTGAGGAAATTAGCAACACTCTGGAGCTAAAACTAATCACAATTGGAATTTTCATTGATATAAACAAAAGCATTTGACACAATTGGTCGTAATTTATTATTTCATTCATTCATTTATTTTCTATACCCGTTTTTTTCCCTTTCGGGGTCAATAAAACATCAATAAAACGAATCATTGTTCTTCAGAAAAGGGCCATATGGGTCATACATAAAGCTGGTTATTATGATCATACTCACCCACTTTATAATCATTCAAAATTAGTAAAATTAAAAGATTTGGTAAATTATTTAACTGCACAAATCATGGAAAGAGCCCAAAATTTTAATAACGTTTAATAACATACAAAAACTGCTTATGAATAGAGATGGGGAGTACTCCCTAAGAGGGCATTATAGAGTTCAAATAAATAAAACACGTACCAGAAGAAAACAATTCTGTATTTCATTTTGTGGGGCAAGACTATGGAACAGTGTAACTGACAAAATCAAAAAGAGTCCAACAATAAGGCAATTAAGACTCCAATAAAGAACAAAAATCTTTAATGACTATAAATGCTTAAATAAATGACCACAATATGTGTATGTACAAATATTTGTACATATGTTTGTGTGTGTATGTACACGTATATGGCCTTGTATGTATGTGTGTGTATTTAGTTCTTGTCTTGCTTGTATTTTTATGTTGGTTTTTTTTTGTTCTTCCTCCATTGCACTAAAGTGAACTGGAAGAACGCAGTATATTTAATTTAGTAGAGAGGGTGGGATTAAATAAGTTTTCTTTTAACTTCTTCCCACAGCTTTTTGAACATTATTTTTGTTGTACTTGGCTTGGTAGTTCTTTTGTTGTTTGTTATGACTGCTTCTAATGTTCAAAATAAACTAATTTCATGTTTTTCTTTATTTAGAGAAAAAGCTTTATATTTCCTGATGCTTTCTCCTCCAAAGTACTGAAAATTTAGTTCCATCAGTAGTGATAAACGTCACACCATCACACTACCACCTCTGTGTCTGACTGATAGTTTCTAGAGCCTATATCAGGCAAAATCTACATGTTGAGCTTTTAAGTGTATTATAATGTTAATCTCTCACAAAAACACCCTCAAAGCGGTATTTTGCTCCATTCAATAATTTCTGAGCATTCCTCTACAACCCAGCCCCTCCCACTCCATGAGAATGACTGGGTCTCCACGTTCATATGTATGAACAGAGTGGGTCTTCAAAGTCTATTAGTTGGAGTCCAGGTGTTTGAGATGCTCTCCTTCTAGAAAGTCCTTCTTCTGTCTCAGAACAATAGTCCGGAAGCTTTGGTGATCATCCAGATGTTTCTCTATGTTCTTGTTGCTTAGCAGTGTGTTTTTCCTTAAACTCTTTCATGGATCCATGTTTATCCCAACGTCTCCTCCTGACTGTTGGATTATGAACTCTGACCTGAGCTGAGTCCAGTTCAGTCATACAGTGACTGCACGACTTTCCATCTTCTTCTGCTTCTTTATGACCTCCTGGATGAGTCCTGGTTAGTTTTGAACGTCTTATTGCTCCCCTCAGTCATTGCTTGGGAGGGTTCTTCTCTGGTTCCAGGTTTTCTTCATGTGTAGATGACGGAGCTCACTGTGGTTCTCTGGAGTCTAAAAGATAGAGAAAGAAATTTGTGACCCTAAATCTCATCAAAGACTTAGTGGTCTCAGCTTGGAATCCTGATGAGTGTCATTGAAGGTTGTAGCAGGTCAGAAGAACATCCGTAAAGATTTCAGACATTTGGTGCAGATAAGGTCAGATCTGCTGGAAACTCTGCTTCCTTTCGGTAAAATGGAGGTAATGGTATTGCTTTTTCTGTGCTCTTCTGATGGCTGGTCTCTCTTCGCTGAGCTGCACACCTGGATTTCTTCAGACGTTCTGACACCATTCTGCTGATCAGCTTCACACTTTGGGCTTTTGATGAATAAATGAGTTGACATGACGCGCACCATCTGCTCATCACAGCCTTTCAGAGCTGTTGTTGTTTACCATGATGGCTTTATGCTGCTCTGTATTTATGACAGTTTTTGAATTCTCTTTTGTTTTTGTTCTGCTTGAAATTCCAAAATAAACAAACTCAAACGGAAAAAAAATTACATCATAGCATTGGAAATGTTTTTTTGCCAATCCTTGTTATGCAGCAAAGTTTAAGTACATAAAGGACAAAAAGTTGATTTTATTATTTTTTAAATGAAACAGAACAAGACAAAAACATTATTTCTCTAAATAGATTAAGACAAACACAACGGAACAGCAGTCCAACCCCAGATCCAGGAACTATAGTGCAGTTTCCGTCTTGTTTGTGGAACAGTGGGCCAGTTCTGCTGATCCAGTGTGCGAGGCTGCTCTTAATCACCGGTTCTGTTCATAATCTTCATGGACAGACCAGTTTGGTGACCACAGGATTTCCTCTCTGCTCTTTGCAGATGATGCTGTCCTGTTGGCTTCATCGAGCCAGGACCTCCAGCGTGCATTGGAACGGTTTGCAGCCGAGTGTGAGGCGGCTGGGAT
This sequence comes from Adrianichthys oophorus, assembly GCA_036245035.1. Lineage (NCBI taxonomy): Eukaryota > Metazoa > Chordata > Actinopteri > Beloniformes > Adrianichthyidae > Adrianichthys > Adrianichthys oophorus. Next base: position 3,644,093 of record BSAI01000089.1, on the reverse strand, counting down.
GAGGGTCATTTAGATGCGCGACAACTAATGGGACTTTAACTCTAGATCGCTTTAATTGAAGAAATATCTACCATTTACTCTGGTCATTAAATGTGGATCAGCAAACAAACTATTTCTGTCATTAACTAATACATTTTTTTAATATAAAATATACTCACTGTATCAAGCAATAAGGTAAACAAGACAGATAGACAAACAACAAGCTAAGATGAAAGTCAACATTTGTTGAAGGTTGATGGAGATCCTGGCATGTTCATCATAGAGACATTTGAAGGACAGAGATCGTAGGAATAGAAATCGATTCCTTGTTACACCCTTATTTTCTGCTGTCTTACAGTTGTGATAAACTGGAATAACGTTTGTCCACCTACGTTCCAAGTTTCTATTGTTCAGGTTACCAAGTGGCATTTAGGCCAGTGCAATGATATAAAAAATTCAGGGTATGTGACTGGAACTACTTTTTCAGGTTTTTGTTTTCACTTTTTAAATGGACTCCCTGCAGCCAATCAGAATCCAGTATTAAACCAGACCATGGGATAAGTCCTTTTAATGAATATGAAAGAAGAATTTAGGTTTGTGGGATCAAGCTACTTTAGGACTGCCAATTCTCTGTAAAAGTGTTAACCCTTTAGGTCCTTTGAGCCTAAGATGGAGACAAGAAAATAGATTTACCCATTCACAATAAAAATGCATCATGTTTTCATTCACCTTTTGAGTTTGTAACAATTAAGTTTGTCCTTCTCTTCTCTGCCACTTTAACCATGAGGTTGATGGTAAAAGAGCCTCTTAACAAGGACACACAAGTGTTTCCATTCTCCTCTGGGAGACAAACCTCATCTGTTTGCACCGAGTCAAACACAGTCAGTGTGCAGAGTCAATGTGGTCAACAGAACCTATCAAGCTGCCAAAACAGGGAATTCTTTGTTGTGTCCGTGTGGATGTGAACTCTGTCTGCTTCTGGCCTTCCTGACAACCGCTGGACTTCAGTGACCAACAAAGACTCTTTGAAAAGTTCTGTTTGGCTGCTCTGCAGCAAAGCATGTCAGCCTTTTTTCATAAAGTCTGAAGAACATTTGGGTTTTTCCTCTGAAGGCTCAGCTTGGACCATCTGACCGTAATGAGATCTTATCGTCATTTTTGCTAGTCGTTCAACTTTGCAGTGGCTGCTTGACTGATCGCTCCAGCATGGTAGGAACTTTATTTTCATTTTCTACCGGCATCATTGGGATGCAGAGCAGAAACCGAACACAGTTTAAACTAGATAAACCCAAAATTGGTTCACATTGCTTCTGCGCACATCCAGCTTTTTGATGTCTTCATTTAAAATAATTCACTCAAAATAATGAACTTCCAAAAAGTTCTGTATTTAACAGCCTTTGTGCTCTCCAAGGCACATTAACGTTGGGAGTGCGGTCATCTGGAACCCACAAGACAGCAGAAGGGTTATACTTTCTTGATCTTTTATTAAAAAGTGGGCTCATGGCCTTCAGCCATGACTCTTACAGGAAAGTTAGAGTTCAAAAGTGTAGCTTTCAAAGCTTAAAGTGGATTTTAGCAGGTTTTATATGAGTGGTTTTGAAATTGAAAGCACCATTTTTGGAACAAAGTCCAATTTCCATAGAATTATTTATTAATATGTATTATAACAGTAATTTTTAGGAAAATGTTTGATTCTTACAGTTTTTCTTTGAAACTTGCAGAGACTGAACGTTTAGTAAAGCAGAGCTGGAAACTCTTTCAAGCTCCTCTGTGGTTCTTCTTTGTTGACTTTGCCTTGCCACTTTACTGTGGCGCTGTTGAGCAAGGCCTTTTGCCCCAGTCTTTCCAATGGAGCTGCTCAGAGTCAGGGACCTAAGGTGGATCTGTGGTTGTTCTGGACACCTCCCCGGTCTGGATGTGGAACCACTTGGATTTGTTTTTGCTTAGAACACTGGTGTTGCTTTGCTCACAGTGCCCTGAACCGATCTGTTTATTAATTTGGATTAACACATCAGTAGTGGTAGTGAATTTGTTGCAGGGTTGTATGGGGTAATGGAGCTGTCAATTAGATATGTATTCATAAAGACAAAGTTGAGCACAAATTAATACTTTGTGCACAACTTTGCAGAAAAAATATGAATACAACATTTATTTTACGTTTGACCTGTCTGTTTTGAATATGATTTGTCTTTGTTTTTAATATGACTCGCTTGTCTTGAATATGAATTTCTCCTGTTAACAGCTCTGCTGGAAGAAAAAGACAATAACAGCCATTTCATGCCGTTTAAAAACATTTTTTTTGGCCAGGAGACAAGAGCTTAGCATATAAACAATGCAACGGACCTGGAAGTGGTAGAAACAAATACAGCATCAGACATCCCTCATATTAGGTGTAAAAAAAAGTCCATGTTTGTCAAAAGACAAAAATGAAGGATGTTAATAAGAGACTTATTAAGAAAATGTATGTAAAATAACAAAAACATGTAAGCTAACTTGGAGCTAAAATATGCTAACTAGCAGCCGACTGTAGCGAAAGAAAGAGAAAGAAAGAAAGAGAGGAAAAGAAAAGAAAGTTGGGTATTTTGATCCCACTGATTTTTTTATATTTATGTTTTACTGCCACAACATCCGGTTGTCAGTAAGCCTACTTTAGCTCAGAGTAAGCTTAGTTGTTTTTGTTTTGTTATCAACTAATTTTGACTGATTTTTTTTTTGCACCTAATAAAAGGAGCGATATGTCTGCTACTCCTTTTGGGTTGTTTTCCACCACTTCTGGGTCTAAAATGATATGTTGCTTGATCCTTCGTATGCAAATAATTTTTGCTTTTATTCTGTCTCTCATAGTTTATTCTGCTGTTTAAATTGTAAGCGCATTATTTCTTCGTAAGCAGTTTATTAAATAATAAAACGAATAAAAACAGTTGTATTTTCCATTGATTGTTGACTAGGCTCATGTTTGCAGCTTCATTCTATGTGAAGTCATCTGCAGCAAAGTGGGGCTTGCAGGAACCAGAAACAGCCTGCTGGGCAATAACTAACATCCCTTCATGCTCCTTTAAGCTCCAGGAGAAAAAGGCCTCTGTGTTTTCTCCATCCTCTCCACTGGTTTCTTTTTTTGGTCTATCCGTCTGGGCTGATTGTCCGTTCTTCTCCAAGGCTTCCTCTGGCTTCTTTAATTGCTTATGTTTGAAACTTCCAGCCGGTGCATCAGAGCGCTGAAGCAAACCATGTGAAAAATTGCATTTCTAGTGTTTCTTGGAGCACCTGAAATAATAGACAGGCACTTTTCTCTGTTAGGAACAAAGACTTTAAAATGCTTTATGCTCATTTCTTCTCCTTCCTTCCATGAGATGCCTTCTTTTGAATTTGTATTTATCCAAATTTGTCTTCTATTTTACTGTAAAATGCAGCATTTGTATTGAAAATGTTGGATATGACTGACAAAACAGAAATATTATGCTTGAAATGTAAACGCCAGATCCTTTTCTTTACTGTGAGAGGATTCGGGTTCCTAAATCCTGTTTTCCACTCAGAGGGGTTCTGAATTCTTCTTTCTCTGGTGGTTCTCATCAGCCAGCAGAAGCAGCGAGCTCTGGCGCTGTTGTCCTGTTAGTTCGGTGCTCTCAGAGTTAATGAGAGAGGAGCGCACATCCAGCTTTCCTACAGACCTGCACCCAGGAGGACTGTGGGATTTGGATTATCTTTACAGATCTGTGGGTGTGATTTTCTGCAGTTTCCTCACCAGAGCAGATATTAGCTGCTGCTTTTGTGAGCCAGAGATGAGAGGAGTATTTTTGAAAGAGCTGTTGTTGATAAACATCTTTATGATAAGACTTTATCAGAGCTGTGAGCTTCAGCATCTGTAAATTCAGTCTTTCATTCTGGTTTCTGCATGCTTTTACAGACTTTTGTTTGTGTCAATTTTGGACATTCAGGTCACTGAGAAGATTTGATTTTTGTTTTTTATTTATGCAACTGAAATAAAAGTAAAATAATTAAAATTATCAATAAAGTTGCATAATTGCAGCTCTTTGTTTTTTGTTGTTGTTTTTCCTGCTGTGTTTCACTCTCTTTGCATTTTCTTCGCTGTTGCAGTGCAGAACAAATTGCTTCCCTCAGGCAATCATAGTTTTTCTGAATTTAATCACATTTTGAACTGAATGTTTGAAGTATATTTAGTATCAAACCACGGCTGTTCTGAGTTTAGGTAAATGAACTGTAAACTTCTCTCTTTGAGTAAAACCTACATCTGAGAGGAAATTATAAATCCACTTAATTATTTGAACTTATTTTAAATGTTTGCTAAAAGTAAACAACTGTAAATTATTTCTTTTGTATAATTTAGTCCTGCTCTGAGCTCTTTTTTATTCACCTAATTATGAGTGGGCTGGACTGAGGACGTTTAGAACTCTTTAATCCATTAAGACCAAGGTTATTTATGTGAGCCTGACATCTGTGGAGCAGCTGCTGCATTAAAGCGCTCTGATGGAGTTTACAAATATAACCTTCAGGTGAAAAGGTGAACTATGTTTGCATCACATTTAAACTACACAAACTCAAACAACACAGCAATGCTTTCAGAGAATCACAGGCTAAATTATGAACACAAACAGCTATATTAAAGAAAATATTTATAAGCAGTTTAAAATTTTGATTAATTTTTTTTTATAGGAATATTTCAGATCTAATCTTTGTTTACATTTTGTGGAGGCAGTTTTTGCGCCACCCTAACCTAACAAGGATTTACCAAATATCTTTTTAAGTAATATCTCTATTCTGACATATTTTTCGGAGACTTCAAAATCGATATTAATAATATCAGTAACACCAAAGACCTCACATCCTGTATGAACAGCTTTATTTTGATTTGATTGATTAGTTTTGTCTCTATTTCATGACTGATTTTCATTTTTGATCCCTTATTTAAGCCTTTCAATGTTAAACTGGCACCTTTGACAGTTTGAACAGTGTGAACCCAAGAGTGATAAATCTGATTACTTTTTTTTTTATCGATTGACGATTGACAGTTAAAACATTAAAAAGTCATAAAACAGATTAAAATAACAATCAAAAGCCAAACATAAATGGTCGGAATGTGTTAACATCTCAAATGAGAGTGTAAGGCCATAAAATTGCACGTATTACACTAACATCATTTAGCATCTTTATTATTTAACGTTTACTGACTAAAAGGTTAAAAATTGTGAGTTAATTTTAGCTTAGGTAAAATGTCCAACTTTAATGAAATGCTTAAATAAATGTCAGTGCTGAATTTATTTTTCAATGTGAACTCTGATGAGTAATAAACTAAGTTAGTAGCCTAGTTAGCGTCATAGATGGATAATAAATATTAATTTTATTGCTGAAAAGCTGAGCATTTCCCAGCAAATGTCCAGGCTTTTTTTTTCTGCCCTCAGCTTGGCAGTAAACTCAGATGGAGGCGGATGATTTGCTGTGGCGACCCCTAAAGGGATCAAGGTAGAAAAACTTGAAATGAGCGTTAAACCTGCGGCTCATGTGACTGAAGGTCCTGTCATATTTTATGCATGAAGGCTGAAAGTGCAGTGCTAGTCACATGTCATCACAGCCTTTTAGCTTTTATTGTGCTGTGAGTGGGAAGACAGAAAAGCAGATCTACAGCTTTTAGCTGCAAACCAGGTTTGGCAGCAGAGATAGAAAAGAGCCGATTCCTTTAATGTTCTGCATCAATCGATTCTTTCCGACCACTCTGCCCTATTGCCCAAGCAAGCAAAGGAACACGATACCACTCTTTTATCATTTCTGCTATAATCTCCTTATTTATATGTGTCCCCTTGTATTCGCCCACCTCCCCCTCAGATGCATGATCGAAGGGCTCGGCGGCGAAGCTCCTCAGTCTGTCAGAAACCAGCGAGCCACGCTCTGCTGCTTCTGAAGATGAACAGCCAGCGATCCCTGCAGATTAAAAACGACTTTTCCCTCGTAGCTGCGGCGCTTTCTGCCCCCGTCTGCCCAAAGCGTGGCGTGAATAAAATAGCTCCATTACGGTGGGGGCTCCTGGGGATTGTAGATAAGGCTGAGTGAACATTCATTACTGTTTTTTTTCATTTGGTACATCATGTTTCACTGTTTGTGTAACAGCATTATTTAGCAAGTGAAAACTGCAGAAAGGCAGAATGGAAATGTGATTGTGATGACTTCAAACACTGCAGAAGCTTTCATTTCTCTAGAGCTTGAATGATTTATATTGGCTTCCTGTGTAATCGTATGGATGTTAACTTCCTTTAGCAGAGTCCAAACCCAACTGTGTGACTGCTTTGCCAATGATCTGTCTCTGACTTTCTGCTGATAAGAAGAGATTATTTTGTGAAAGGAAGTTTGAGATAAAGTCATTTAAAGGGTTTGTAATTAAAACAATCAAAGTGGCTTAGCTGATTAATGTTGTTTCTCCTGAGATTTACATCCCCTTTCATCAAATGAACCTAATGTCTCTCGTGTTTTAGGAGGTGGTAAGAATTTTTTACATTGTTTAATAAAAGCATCAAATAAAAACAACCTTTCAAAATATTAATTATAACTTGGATTTTAGATTTTACATTTTGACAACCCGAAATTCATAAATTAACTAATGAAAACTGCTTTAAGCAAATCCTCTTTTATTCTAAAAAAAAATAAAGAAAACAGGAAAACAAATTTGAGTTCTATATTTTGTTAGTTATTAAAATGGAATATGCTATTTTAGTGCTAAATACAATTTATTTCTGTATATTTTTTAAAATTGTTTTTGTCTGACATGATTGTGTTTGGCATCTTAAAGACCCACACCAATGAAAATAGTGTTTTTGGTGTTTTTAAACACATTTTTGCTGCTCTGCAGAAACTATGTCCTAGAAAGCTACACAAGTTTTTGAATTTGGCTAAAAAACTGTAAAATCATAATAAAAAGACCACTGGGAACACTTCGAAAATAGATTTCAAAATAGATCAAAAGATGACTGAAGTGGGACTTACAAGTCAAACGGTCAGAAACAGGTGATCACCTTTCCTCAAAACTTCTGGTCCCACATCCATGTTCTGCAGACAAGAAATGACCAAGGGTTTTTCACAACAGTTTCTCACCAATTGAAACCATTTGGAAATACTGGAAAAAGAGCAGCTGGTGTCCTGACAGGCTTTCCCCACCTCTTCGGTAACATTTTCAATCCCCTAAAAACAAGCCAAATAACCACCACATTTTCATCATGTGAAGATATTAATGTGAACTCCATCTTTGTCTTTGGTTAAAATATTAATGTGTTTTGTTTATGTCCTATCAACTACCCTGAATACTATTGAACACTGATCCTTGTTTTGACAGAACCCTGTGAGCTCCGTTAAACCCAGAGAGGAGTCTGAGAGGCAGAGAAGTTACCATGAAGGAGAGGAGTGTTTCACCAACAGTTCCAGTAAAGGTAAGATCAGCTGGAACATCTGCCAGACAACCAAACAATTGAGATTTAAAGCTTCTGTTTTTAACCGGTTTGTAAAGAAAACTGAACCTGACACACCTGAAGCAAGACAAAGTCGATATGATCTCCAATTTGGTACAAATAATTATGGAGCAGTTCAATCCAAACACAAATGAAAGTTCCTCCTTTCTTTCTGTTGTTCTTCACTTGCTGGAAAAACCTTCCCGGCTCGTTCGTGAGCTCCAGCTTCATCAGATATGGCTGCTCTCAGCTACACAGAACTGTGAAGTTCTCATTATCATTCTCTCCTCATCATCACGTCTCATCAGGCCTGCAGATTTGATCCTCTTTAATCTGAAAGGCTTTAACGTGCAGCCCTCAAGGGCCTGGTGCCGCTGATGGGATCTCCACACCGATGTCAGAGGTGGATGGATGTTTCTGTTCTTTGTCTTGTGTTCCCGCTGTTCAGTTTGTTTCCTCAGAACTGCTCCACGCTTGTCCACATTATGAAGATGCTTTCGCAGTTACTTTTATGGGGATTAATGCAAATATTTCCTCTTCATCTTTGAGGGATGTTAATGTGATGGTGGGATTTGGCAGAATGAAAGATGAATTTGGAGGCATGATTTTTGAAAAGTTGTGATTGTATATGAAGACGTAAACACTGGTTCTTTACTATATCGCTGTTCCTTTTTCGCAGTCTAGCAATTGTTTTATGTGCAATCTTGCATCCTTTTTGTGTTTTGTTTCCTGATTGACTGGAGACCCCAGTCAGTCTCTGTGCCTGCACAGAAAGCGTTCAGTTGAGAGTTTGAGCAAAAGAAAAGTGTGAAAATGTTCATGTCTGTCTAAGAAAAGTGGATAAAATGATGTGTTTTATTGCATCTAAAATTATTGTAAACAATAAAGATGACTATTTAGTGGATTTCTTCTATTGTGGGTTATTTTTAGAACTCCTGCAATAAACGAGGGAACGCCTTACCTGAAAAAGGTTTTTGGTAAAACTATCAGGTGGTGACGTCTAACTTGCCTTTTTCTTTCCGCTGCATTTCAGTGTATGTTGGGGAAAGAAATTAACTTTGAGAGCTTGTTTAAAGACCCACTACAATGAAAACTGTGTTTTTGATGTTTTAACATGTTCTTGTAGTATTTTTTTTGACAATTTGACATATAAAAAGAAAATCTGGCTTAAAATTTAATTTCTGAGAATTTCTTTGTTCAAATTATTGTAAGTCAGGAGCAGACGAAAAACTTGCCATTTGAAAAAGCTTGTAGTTGTTATGTAAAAGCTACAATCGGTAGGCCACAGTCTCCATGCACTGCTCCATTCTGATGCATCTTGTGCAGACTGATAGTTCAGAGCTGTTTGACCGGATAGTTGTATTATTGCTCGCCATTTTTGTTGCACCAGTTTGGATTTTGAAATGGTTTATTTCAAGCAAACAAAGAATAGATTATCCAAAAGAAGACAAAAAAAGAAATATTTATATATACAAAGATTTAACAAACTTAGGATAATTAATCCTAAATTCACTGGAAAATGTGTACAGATCCACAAACACTGGAAATAATTCAGTTATTACTCTCAGTCATAAGTAGATGCATTAGTTCTTTTGCACACAAAACATGACACAATGAAACTATGAAATATTAAGTATATCAAAGGGAGTTCAATAGATATCTTGAAAGGGGATGAGAGCAAGCTTATACACTTAATAACTCACTTAATAAACATATAATCCCACCCCTGTTTGGTTTGGGTTGTGGTAAACTAGCAAGAGAAAGTGTAAACAAAGAGATGATGAGAAATGAAGGCAGGTTTGCTCCACATCAACAGTCCCACCCACAGCTCAGAGGTGAATTTCTAATGAACTCCTGCTGCTCTGCAAGAACTATGTCCAACAAAACAACAAAGGTTTTCTGATTTTGGCTAAAAATGACATAATCATAATTAAAAGACCACTGGGAACTAGAGCTGGGCGATATGGCCTAAAAATAAAATCCTCGATTTTTGATTCTAATTTATTTTTTTATCTCTCCTTTCACTTTCTTTACCAAAAATTACAAATGACAGAATATTTTTAACCAAAACTATTTTATTTTAACATCTCATTTGGACAATATTTTTGGAGTGCAAACAAGTGTAAAGATTTTTCAAAATACTAAAAGATCACCACTGCTGGGAATGGTGGAATTCCCTTTTTGAATTAGGAATAAGTCTGTCCACCAAATGGACGAGTTCAGTTCTCTGAACTCTGAACTGGTTAAAGAGTGAGGATAGGGTGGAGCACCAATTTGATGAATGTGTGCTTGGTTTGCAGTTTTGCAGGTTTAACTAAGGATGCACCAAAATGAAAATTTGTGGCCAAAGCCGAATAATAATAAAATGCTTGGCCAAATACACAATAGTTACCGAAAAATGATCAAATATGGATGTTAATTTTTTCGTACTGTCTTAAATATTTAATCAAAAGCTAAGGATACATCTTAAGTCATGTTTTTTTAACAAAGTAAATATATATTTTACTCTGTTGTTGGGAAAAGAGAACTGTTTATGGTAATAAGCTCTGGTCAGGGAAGTTTAAAAAAATGTAACCTTGGACACAGGCCCTGAAATGGGTTTTCTCTGCTCGATAGTGGAGTTCTTCTTTAAAGACACAGTTGGGATCTTTGTTAACTCAGTTTGAAGCTGCAGCTCAACTTCCTTGTGAGTTGCCATGGAGACCCAGAAGATGGTGGAAAGATCGTGTTTCTTTCCTGGTGTGGGAACTTGTCTGTATCTTTCTGAGGATAGTGGCTACCAGGAGAAATGTCTATCCCTTTATATTTAGTTTCTCCACAACATTAAAAAGGGATAGGCAAATGCTGATAAAGGTTTGATGGGCTTCTTTAATCTTTTCACAATAGCTTCCACAAAGTTTTATCTAGACTTTCTAACAGAAATTGTGGATTTAAATCATTGGAGGTGTCCGATAAAGTGGTTCCAGACTTTGGAGTCAGTGGGAGCACCTTGTAATTTTAAAGAAGTTGTTTTGTTGTCGCCTTCTTGTCTTTTTTATTCTTTTTTATTTTAAACAACACCTTAAGTTGATATTAGTGAACTAAACTTACTTTATTGTTTAAAACGTTTATATTTGGCACCGTGGTATCAACTGTGCAAACTGATATTGTTCCAACAGTGACTATACATAGAGTTTTAGTTATTTGTTTATTTTGCACCCTCTTTATTTTGTGGGGTTTTGTGCTCTGCTGTAGTTCAGTTGCTGGTTGGTTAGCTAATGTCTGGTTTGGATTGGTATCTCGGGCAGCAAGCTTAAAATCCAGTGCCCATTCTAGGTTGCCAGTTTCTTTGGAAACACATGTTCCCTGTTTTTGTTGGTTTAGATAATCAGGTTTGTTGGTGTGTCTTTTAACTCATTTTTGTTTGAGTCTAGGTAAGGTAGCTTAATTTGAGGGTGTCATATACATACATTTATTTGGAGATTGTTTGTTAACAGATTTTATAGTAAAATGAATTAAATGAATCTTTTTTCTTTGTCTTTTACCCTATTTTTCCGTAGATCTGGCCTGACATAATCGGGGGCTTGTCCGGGATTGACATTGGTTGCTTTGGTGGTTTTTCAACTTAGTTTTGTTTTATAAGCTATTTAATGAGTTGTCCATGTAAGGAGGCTGTAAAGGCTTAAATGCAGCGGAAAATCAATTTTATTTGAAACATACTTGAATTGCATTGCTATGCAGCAGTGAAATGCTTTTTTGTACCACCAAGAATTGATCCACTTAAATAACAAATAATTAGCTTTAAAATAATATTGTTGTATTATGCTATTATATTAATATAATATTTATTTATGTATTATATCATTATTTATATATTTAGATTATAAACGTACATATTATTCATATTATTAATTTCTTTTTTTGTTTTTGTATTGCATTTTCATTTTGAAAAGATTTCCCATTTTTAAATTTTAATGTCCTTTGCTTTGCTTTTTTTGTTGCATATATTATTTTTTGTTAAAATTTAAACTTCTAAAAAATTTGACCACATTATCCTTTTTGGCCAACATAAAATTTTAGTTTGACAAAGTCATGATTCATAAAACACAGCCATGTTTTCCCACCACTCCATAAACAGGAAACAACATGGCAACGTCTCTTCTGTGCTGAGGCCCAACTGAGACGGCTGGCACAGCAAACCTACACTCCATATGGTAAATCTGGGCCGCAACTTATACTTACGTTTGTATTCAAACTCTAGTTTTGAAGATTAAACATAAAGAAAACAGTTTTTAAAAGAACAGGAAGAGAGTCTGTTTTTTTCCGAAAACCTGAAACTGAGAAGGAATTTCTCCTTCTCACTAAAGAGAGGCTTGCTCTGTTTCTTCCCTGCCAGCATCTTTCTGGCTCGACAACTTGGAGGCAGATAGCAGATGGTTTCTTTCCTCTGCTGGCATGAAGCCTAAACACACTCTGAGGATGAAAGAGGGGGAGGCACTCAGCTGCAGGGGGGGTTGTCAGCATTTAACAAGGCGGTCCTCCTTGGAAGAGTTTCATGTTGGACTTCTTCGAATGGGATGGGTAGCTTTTGGAGAGGAGAGCCCAGCATCTAAGCAGCTGGTTTGGGAAAAAATGATGTAAAACTGAAGGAAAAGTCTATCAAGTTTTAATTTAAATTCTGAACATCAGCTTGAAAACCTGAAGACTGTTGTGCTTTAAATGATTGGTTTTCTTCCCGTCATGAATATCTTGGAAAAATATTCTTCACTCTGAATGTAGGTCAGAGAAAACCCTTCACAAGTATAACTTAAAGCATTTCTCTGAGCACATGTTGTACTATTAGACTTTTCTGTCTTTTCTGTTCACCTTTTTGTCTAATTTCTGTTATAAAGTTAGGTTTTTATGTCAGCCACCCTTGATTGCGTGATGTTCATTCATTAATCTTCTATGCTGTTTTGTCCCTTTCGGGGTCATGGGGCTGCCGGAGCCAAACCCGGCCATACATGGGCGAAGGCAGAGTAATGTTTTCATGGAAAATAGTTCCTCTGGCTGAGTTTTGAAATTTCATGTTATACATTTCCCTTGAATTAGTAAATGTGTCATCAGTTCTGCAAATCCATGAATTTGTGTTTTCTTTTAAAGCAATTTATAGTATTTTTATGGCCAGAATGAAAAAAAATTATGATGAAAGTTCCCCTTTGTTCAGTTTAAATGACCACTTCACTGAAAACTATTTTTTCTGGTTATAGAATGAAAACCTGACAAATCAGCTGAAACAGAATGATGGATTTTTTTTTAAACAAAATCAATTTGAGAGTTTGGCAGTGACACTCAGTCTGAATCCCTAACAATTATCAATTAGAGTATGATCAATAATAATAATGTCAAACAATGACCTGCTCGTGTAACAGGAAACCCTGATCGACTTTAAAAAAATAACCTGAACAAAGTTCAAATAAAAATAACATTAAAGTAAAATATATTTTGTTTATTCCATCCTTTAGCCATTAACCAAACATTACACACTAAATAGGATTGTCTAGGAATGTAAAGCGAAAAAATATTATGCAATCTTTTTTATAGTTTAGGTTGATGATGAAAAATTATTGGATATTTTAAATTTACAAAACAAAAATGACTATTTACACTCAAACATATCTTCATATTAATAAATATAAATGTATTTATAAAATTTGATAATAAATATAAGCATTAAAGAATATATCATGCTGATTAAAACAAGACCACGTGATTTGTTTGTTGTTTTTATGCGGTTCTATGATTGTTGTTTGTTATTGTAAATAAAGTGGAGCAGCAAAGGTCAGAGCTTCCACTCTTTAATGCTAAAATATGCTAAGATGAGCTGCTCTGGCTTCTCTGTGCATTTAGGTCAGTTTCAGCCTAAAAGAACATTTTCATCCCAAAGCAAAAGTTTCATTCGTTCCTCCAGACCTCCCCACAAAGACAAACACTTAAATCGTATATCCATCAACACTTCTCTGGTCAATGTTGGAGACCAACAGGACTCAGATTCCTTGGTGCTCCTGCAGTACACCAACGGCAGTCCAGTGTCCTGCATTGTTTGGCCTTGAGGGCCGCGCTCAGCTGAGCTCGCGAGTTTACCTTCAGCTGTAGATGCACAACTTTGATATGCAACGAGCAGACAGCTCATGAATCACTAACATTGAAGAGCCATTATGGGGCCTGGGGGGGGGGTTTCCACTGGTGCAGAGCTGTGAACCCTGCAGGATCGGGGTCAGTAATGCAGATTCTCTGTATGGACACAAGCAGGAAGGACAACCCTGAGGAGCAAACAAGAGTTTGGCTTTCATGACTACTAAGCCTTTGATAGTTATCGGGTTACTATCAATTCATCGTGATATCAGTGTTACCAGATGATCAGAATCTGATTATCAGATTACTTTTATTCTTGTCTTTGTTTATCAGATGGGTTTCATCTACATAAAATTAATTACATTAAACAAACCCTTCTGAAGACAGAAGAGTCTTATGAGTGCTCATTCTAGCAAAGCCAAAGCTCTGCCGTGTTTACCGAGAACCCACCAGCAGAAGCTGTGGAGGAAACAGGAAGTTTGAGACTTTCATTTCTGCACAGGTCCCTGAAACATAGCAATTGAAAGACAAAAACATGTTTCTGAAGTCTCTATAAATGTGAAACAGTATTACTTTAGTAATCTGATTACTCTCTGGAATCAGATTTGTGTCTGTTTTCTAAAATTAATGTGTGCTAAAGGCGACGAAAGTAGACTTTGATAGTAATTGTGGTCCATTTAAAGAAACTGTGGGCTGGGTCAACTGACTAAAGCTTTTATGGGAGAATATGGCTGTCTGCAGTAAAAAAAAAAAAAGATACCTGTACAGCTAACAAAAATGTTGATGACACTCCTCTTCTCTATGACCCACAGGCCCGAACAACCCAAACGCTTGCATCACCTGTATGAGTCAATCTCATGTAGTTACTTAGGCTTAAATACTTGGTTTATGGTCATGTGACCTGACTTATTTGTGGCAATTTTTTTTCTTCAGTTGTTGTCACATCATGGATGGATATGAAATCATTAAACCTTAGTCGCCCAAAAACATATAAATGTTTGTTGTTTTTAATATCGAGTCTTTTTCTTGTTTAAAATCTTTTTTTCCTAGTTTGCATTCAAAGGATGAATTATCAGCTTTGCTTAGAAGTGAGACCGTTGCTTTAATTTGCCACATGTTGTGAATTCTTTGTGTCTTTTCAGCCAGAACATCCAGCACAAAGGGTCATCAAGCCCAGAGCAGTGCTGTTTTTGTGAGGAAACCCGCCGCACAAAAACAGGTGAGCAAATAATCCTCCGTGAATTTGTGTTCAGGGCTGGGCGATAAAGCGATGGCTATTGATATCACGATTGTACTTTTTCTCTATAGTAAAATGAGCCTATCACTATAAACTTTTTTTTAATGGTCCAAAATTAACACTCGCCAGCCGCAAGCATTTTCTCCTTTTTGTTAGAGTTAGAGGGTTAATCACAACATGGAGAGTAAATGTTTGTTTAAGCTTAGTCATGTTTACTAGCTCTTCTGGTGGTGAATTTCTTTTGTCCTCTTTTTCTTTTTAACCATCTACATGTGAGGTAAGCAGAACACGTGAAGTGAGACTCGACACCCATCCCCGCGGTTACTTCACCTGTGCAGCGTTTAGTTTGTCTGGTGAAACAGCAGGCTATGTGGCGTTTTATAACAGGATCCAGTCAGAACTGCAGAATAAAACTGCTTCACTTAAAGCAGCAACAGACAGATTCATAAAATGTGTTGATTTGGAGACGGCGCTGTTGTTAGACATTGATGCTATGATGCTAGCTTGTTAGTCGCTAATGCTATGGTGCTAACTAGCTGTACTGTGTGTCCTGTGTGATCACGGACCGGTTTAAGGTCGGACAGTATATTCACGTACTGGCCTTAAACATACATTACTTTTACACAATTTCATTTTCCTAAAAGAAATCTGAAAAATGTCAAAAAAGTAAAATGCCTAAGGTATTTCTGTATAAAATAGTGTTAGAATTTGGCTGATAAAATAAATGTTTGGCCGATGACTCAAAAATGTAATTTGGGTCCCTGTGTGGGTATTTTTGTTATTTAAAATCCGACAAAAACAGAGTAATATGCACTGTAAATTGTGCAGAAGGCATGTTCCTTCTAAAACTGGAAATACCACCAACCTTTTTATCACCTGAAGCAGTGACACCAAGCATGTTCAACCTCAGACCAAAATAAACCATAAATCTCCAGCAAAAACAACAAAGTTCAGACCTTCACAGCAGCAACAGTCTAAACTAGAAGAGAAGAAATTCAGAGAATTGGCTTTTAGTTCCTCGATTATTCACGGGATGTTGACAAAAATTTTGTCAATTTTATGTTTGTTCTGTAAAACTTGAAAACATTAGAATTTTTTGTAGAATTAATGCTTTGTTTTTAAATGAAACTGATCAAGCAGTTTAGTGTTCAGCTTTATTTATGTTCTCTTTTGAAACTTGAAAGCTTTAGTAAAATATCGTGATATTTCTTTTGGCGAAACTGGATTTAAAATGCTGCTAAAAAAGTATTTGATTAATTATTTATGAGCAAACATGTAGTTCAGTATTTTGCATTGTTTTCCACTTAAACCTTAGATCGCTTGTTGGCAGTGAAGCACATCAAACTTCTTTCAGCAGCTCTACACCGCACCAAAACAACAAGATCTTCCGAGAACCATTTTGTGGTAGATGTTTACTCATTAGCCTTGCGGTTGTTGTATCCCTAGAACCGTAAGCTTTTTAAATTCTTTGACACCAGAATTTTTGCTCTCATGTGTCGACATTCTTTGAATTAATGTAACTCTTTGACCGATGACACAATTTACAAAGCTATTCTGAGCTTCAGAATCGATTGGAGTTAAGTGAATTGGATTAACAGTCGAAGAGTTATGACTGCTCAAAGAGCAAGTGTTATTTGCTGTTGCTGGCAATAGCTCCAGTGTGAAAGAGTTGAGAAGAAAACTACAGCTGACAATCTGATTTTTCGTCAACAAACAATTGTCACTGTATGATTAAAGAGCCCTGTTTCTTCTGTTGATGTCTCATAAAAACATCTTATGACTCAAGAAAGTAGACAATGTTGAGATATTACTTGTGGAAGTAAACAGACTTAAACGCTTTATTGGTTTTTTTGTCCACCAAACCATCCTCTTGGCTTAAACAATGAGCTATTTAAGTTTAAAAAGTTCAAGTTGAGTGAGAAACTGGAGCATTTCTGCTGCAATAAATTGAGATGAACGAGGACTGAAACAATGAAGGCAGCAGTGTTGACTGCCAGTGTTTCCTCGCTGTCGAGCGGTTTTTGGTCTAGAGGAAGCAGGCCCGTTCCTGCTGCTCCCATGAACTCGGGCCAACGTGGATCTCATGCCAACCCATGTGACTCGCTACGAGTCTGACGAGGCTGATCGTGTCAGGATCACAGCGAAGAGTCCGTGGACTCCCGTTTGGACCAAATGGACTGCTAAGATCTTGGGAGGGGGGCAGCCATAACATCTTCAGTTGCTCTGGGAGCGCCCAGCTTGTGTCAGTGGGAGTTACTCGTTGCCATGTTTTGCTCAGTAAAGGTGAGAACTTGTCCTTGTTTAGGCTGTGATGCGAGTGACGCAGGTATGAAAAACTCTCAGGCTGTTCCCGCCGTCGTTGAAGGGGGTTGCCGTAAAGCCGTATACCTCCTCGGCTAAAACCAGGTTTTTTTTATCTGATCTGGGATTTTCACTCTACAGATATAGCACTGCCGCCCCCTCCCTCATTCTGTGGCTATCAGAGAGGAATGTGTGGCAAACCTTGTTTAAACACCCCCCACCAACACCACCTCGCTTGTTCTTCATCTTGAAACTTGTCTTTTAAGCAAAACCAGAAGGATCATCCTCTGTTTGGGGTGTGTGTGTGTGTGTGCTGTGGTCTTTCTCTCTTTGGGGGAGGATCGAGATAAGGTAAGGAGGCGGTGCATCTGGGAGGGGGGGGCCATTCCTTGCTGCCTCCAATTCTTAAACCAGTGTGACAGCAGTCTTACCAAAGGCTAGACTTCCTCACAGCTGCCGCCAAATTCCCTCCGCATCATCATCATCGCCATCATCATCCCTCCCCCTCCTCTGCACTCCCTCCGCAGACAGGAGGTAGCCTCGCTGTGTGGAGGGGAGGAGAGAGAGCGGCTCTCCCAGAATAGAGGTGCGAGGGATGATGATGGAGGCCAGCTTCGACACTGAGGAGAGCTTTGACGACCCCTCCTGTCTCGCTCCGCAGCCCCCCGGCTCCGTGTCGCCGGCCAAGAGGCAGATCAAGGAGGTCAAGGATACCAAAACCACCGTGAGTATCCTGAAGCTCCGCTCTTTTTTCTGTCACAGTTTTTTCTCCATCTGTTGATCTGAAGCCATGTCAGCTTTTATTTATTGGGGGGGGGGCATATCTAATACTGAATCAAAGCCTTGAAGTGTCGGGGGTGTGAAGTGAGGAGCTTCTGTTACACAGATTGACATATATTTGAGTCTGTCATCCGCCGCTTTCCCAGCGTGGAACCCCATTTTTTTCTGCCCCCTAAGGGACTTCACATTTATTAATGGGGGGGGGGCACACTGAAGAAGTTCAAAATGTTCCTGTAGCATAAGTCATTCAAGACAACTGGCTTCTCCTCAGGTTGGTCGCACTGCGATGCTCTCTAATTGATATGTGGGGGTGTTCTGTGTGTGTGTGGGGGGGGGGGGGGGGGGGGGGGGGGTTGGAATCTGACCCTTAGCTACTGCAGGAGCCATCAGTCTGGCTATTGTGAAAACCAGCAAGAGATGCAGCAAGTCCGGTTTCCATGGTGACAAAGGTTGATCACTGGATGTTGAAATGTAAAACAGTGCCATGAACACTGCTTGTGTGTGTATGTGTGGGGGGGGGGTCCATACAGGTATTCACTGAACACTGCTCCCCTCGGGTCTGCGTGGTTCTTGGACCTGCAGGGGAATGTTTATGGAAGTTTGGTTACGGTGGAGAACCCTGTGAAAACATCTGAACCGCTGACGTCAACCCCCTTCCAAGGTATCTTTTTGTTCGGCCCAGTGTACCTCACATTTACACAGCCCCGCCGCTGTTGTCATGGAGACACACATCCATGACTGTTGGCGAAATGGATGCAGGATGCTGAGCATCAAGAAAAAGCAGATGTTCAACCTTCTTTTCACCTTCAGCATCACCAAATCTGAGTGAAAACTCGCAGCTCGACTTGTTGCTGTGAATCATTGGGTTTGTTGGAAAACACGAGTGCAAGGTTGTTGTTTGTGTGCATGTGTGTGTGTATGTGTGTGTGCGGGGGGGTCTTTTTCCTTACCTCCAAAGCAATTTGTCGCTTAGCAACAGTGGCAGTCTTCCCAAAGATCCATCTGCTGAAACGTGCAGCTGAAAAAGGCTGTTTGTTCAACTGTCAAGCATTGATGTCTAACATCTCTGCAGGCTTGTTTGTTGTTCCACTGCATTCAGAAACACACAAACAATAGAAAGGCTAATAAATGTTTATCTTTACGCTGCTTTTCTGGTGCTGAACCTTCAAAGCCTCTGCAGGATCCAGAGTCTGACATCTCGACTCCCAGATCCCTGAGAGACAGATTCATTACACGCGGTGTCACAAAGGTAATCTATTTATATTTAATACCTGACGCTGAAACACCTGAGTAAGCGGCTACAAAGAAGGTGTAAGTTCTCCAGGCAAGCTGGGATGAAAGGTCTCATTCTGAGCGGGGGTCTGAGAGGCAAATCAACCACGGCCGTGACAGATTTGGAGCCGGTGTAATGGAAAATCCGGTGCCCGTGACGATCAGTGTGATCTCTGAGGCAGAAAATGAACCAAGTAACTGCGGGAAGTAAATCAGAGCGCTGCTTCTATACATGACGACAAGCTGCTGTTTACCCTCACCGTTAGAAAATGTTTTACTCATCTGTTTGGAGGATGACTCTGACCGGGGTCAGATGAAGAGCTTCTGAAACAAAATGAAAACTGTGAAGCTGTTAAATAATCTGATCAACATCCTGCAGCACCAAGAGCTTCTTTATTTAAGCACAGATGAAGCAGCAGATCAGCTCAGCTTCATGCTGCAAGAAGCTGCTTTTGTCCTCAAACGCTGAGCCCAGTGATGCACCCCACTGAGAAAATCAACCCTGAAGTGGGAGGGACCGGAGTTTGCCCCGCCCACCTCAACAACATTCTGAAATAGCAATTGGGCAGAACAAGCTAATCCTTGACATCTGTCAGGTCCACCCCATTGACTGTATATGAGAACTGGACGGACCGACTTGGACCAATCACTGCTTGCAGACGTCGTCTGGTTCCAACATGGCGATGTCCAAATCATGAAAAAATGGCGTCTCAATTGACTTCATTTGGTTGAAGCTGGAAGTAAACCATTTTGGTGACATCACACTCACTCAGTCCAGTTCTATTTTATTTTTAGTGATCTACCCAAATGTCAATCAAAACAACACACCCCTAAATCATTGCAATTGATTTAGAAATTAATTAACCTTTCCACAACCCTCACGAATAGGAAATCATGTAAAAAACATAAAACATTTTCTTGAAAATAGGCTTCACACCTGATTAGTCAAATCTGACATTTTAACATGCGCTGTTTCACAACCAGCCTCTGTGCTCTTTGGTTGAACATCCTGGAAGCAAAAACTGGATGTCTGAGAGCACTTTCATTCGCCCTTGCCTTCACATTTTTGCTAGAAATTACAAATAGCATTATTTAATCAAGTAGTTTATTAAACACCAGTTTACACAACAAGGTTTTCTCCAAGCGCTAAGCAAAAAGCAAAATGTTTAAAATCAAGCGATTACTACAATTTTAATCCTTCCGAACATTTTGGGTCATTGGAATCCCATTCACTCCAGGTCATTATAATAAAACCAGGTGGACATAAGTACCTGTCAGATAATGTTGAATTGTTTTCAGTTCATAAAACCGTTTTATCCCTTTCGGGGTCACGGGGCTGCCGGAGCCTAACCCGGCCCCTCATGGGCGAAGGCAGGGGACACCCCTGGACAGGTCGCCAGTTTGTCGCAGGGGCCACAATCACACACCCATGCACACTCACATCCACATCTAGGGACAATTTAGAGTAACCAATTAACCTGTTTTTGGAGGGTGGGAGGAAGCCAGAGTCTACGGAGAAAATCCACGCATGCGCGGGGAGAACATGTCAATTCCACACAGAAAGGCCCCCCATTGGTGACACTGTTTTGGAAACCTTCTTGCTGTGAGGCAAGCTCGCTAACCACTGCGCAACCATGCAGCCCTCAAGCAAAGGGCAACTGAGGGGGCTGACTAACGCAGATAAGACTTTTAAATGAATCCAATGGTCTGTTTTTCAGTTTAGGACTGTTTTTTAAGATTCACCACCCTGCTTTCTCCAAACATTTGCTCCAATGGTCATTAACTATGTGAACAAAGTTGTTCCAGGTTCTGTTGGTGTGAATATACTGGATCCAGATAATCAGCAGCAAGTTGAGTAGGAATAGAAAACAATAAATTATTAGTATAAGGTTGAGTAGCTCTGTAGAGTCTAGTAAAGACTCTTGTCCATGAAATCATCTGTTTTCTAGCTTTTTCTTCCAGGTGTGTTCGCATTCTGATTGACTGAGCACACCTGATCCAGGAAATAAGCAGCACCTAAAGCCAAATGTTTCATCCTATATCTGTGGATCTTCTAGACTCCTCAGCTCTCCAGCTTTGACTCAGCTATGATACACTGAAGATAGAAAAACCCAACAACCTGAAAGTACTTTATCCAAGAGGCAGATCAAGGAGGTCAAGGAGACCAAAACCACCGTTCCCCCATGGCAGTTCTGATGCACTCCAGCCCTTCCTTTGCCTTTGTACCTTCTTGTGTTTGTGTCGCTCTGGTTTCACTTCTCTTGGCGAAAGGTTACAGGTTAATTTGTGTTGTAGCGTGCTTGTTAACTTCATCAGCTGATCCTAAAACCCAGCAGCGGGGATTGAAATGGTTTGGCTCGTGTGGTAAAGGTTTGTCTTATGGTCATCAGTTCTGCCAAGATAACCAAATACAGGTTTGCTGCCTGTTCAGTGCAGAGACCTTCACGTTTGTGTCAAAGTAGATGATTCATTTAGTAATTTAGGGTTCATTAGGGTAATTAATTATATTAGTAATGATGGTCAACACAGGTCAGCAACCCAGATGTCTTAAATCTGGTGAGCAATCGGTTTATTTGGGTTTCAGTTCCAAAGCGAGTTGGTCACTTTGTCCTGGAGCGAGATACTTAACCCCACGCTGCCCCAATTATAAAACCAATCTGTTGTCACTTTGGATGAAGCATCTGCTAAATGCTGTGGAACGTCTGGAGCCTCGAGGACCAAACAGATGTGGAAATTCGCTGCATCATCTGAAAGTCTTTTATGAATCGGAGATCCTCTGAAGCCATGAGTGAAATGTAGAAACACTGAGAGGTCTGAACGATCAGAACGGGAAATCTTTTTTTGGGAAATTGTGCCGACTCTAAGGAAAAATGGAGAGGAGGCACAACCCAGCATGAGTACAGATGTGAAACGACGTGCTGCCAGCTTCCACTTTTTACTGCTGTGAGGGAAAATCTCGCTGATCGAAGCAGGAGGAGTTGAAGCGGCACAGCTTCAGGTGATGCAGGCAGCCGGCGGTGAAAGCTCTTTTTTCTTTACTTCCTCACTTATGAACACAAACATTTTGTGTTGAAAAGCTGAAAACGATCCTGTTCTTGTTTGGGTTGGGCTGCGTGTTAAGCGCTGCATGTTGGTGTGTGTGGGTTTTTGTGTCGTGGCTGAAGCCGGCATGCTGCGATGGCTCAGAGGGTCTCTTGCAGTATCAGAAAGGGGGGTTTGCAGATGGTGAACATTACATAATTGCAGCCATGGGAGTAATTGAAGGAGCTGCGGAGCGTGGAGGCTGTATTCAGGCTGAGTGCTGGGTGTGTTTATCTGCAACAACACGCAGTCTCAAGTGTGTAATGCAGCTTACTGTGAGGCCATAATGGAGCAAGCCTTCCCAGTGTTTGTGCTGTTTTTGGTGGGACAGTACCATCACTGTTTTTGGTTCCTCTTCCTCTCTAAAGCCCCACAGTTCGCCTTCTGGACTGTATTCACTCTCGCTTAATCTTTATTCCTTTCATAGTTTTGCTGCTCTGAGTTGCCTAAAGTTGAAGTCACATGGACAGGTCAACCCCTCATACTCCTTTTACTGGTTTTTGGGTTGTCCGGGTCCATGGAGGGTCATAGAGAAGAGTGGCCGTATCAAAAAGGGAGGTGTGTCTTGCAGTTCCCTTGAGACTCATACGACCACCTTAATGCCAGCTTTATTCTTTATAGCGATCAGCTATTGTATCAGTTGCATCCTGTTCTGCAATCATGTGGTTTAGATCATACAAAGGTTGTCCGGTTTTGCTTGGGACTGTCTCTGATAAATGCAACAAACTTCTGAGTGGGGTTTATACTTTTTAAGCCACGTGACACAATTGGCTCCTGTGGTTTAAAATTATATTTGTAGGAATACATAGGGATCTTTGGGTTTCTCTTTTTTTTAAAAGTTTTTTTCTTTTCATTTCCAAAGATTTTCTGAAGATGTTTACATCTATTTAAATAGGTTTGTGGTTAATTAATGATAGGTTAGTACATCAGGTTTTTTTGCTTGTTTTTAAAGCCCATTTTTTTGTCCACAGTCGGCCTGTATCCACCTGTAAGGGCAGCTGTGACTCAGGCTTCACATTTCCTTTGTTCTGTTCACGTGATCCTCACCTTATTGTTCCATGTTGTCTTTAGATCAACTGTGTGACATTTCCTCTGCCTGGAGAAGGTCCGGAGCAGCAGCTCCTCAAACCAGACGAATGGAGCTACTGCGATTATTTCTGGGTGAGTTTTAAATGACCAGACCTTTCAGGACATCACAACTACATGTTTAAACAACTACATGTTTGAACAAAAGCTACATGTATGAATAGTGTAGCAGATGGGCCTCATCCAGATAAAACTGGAGGGAAGCTGGGGGTGCGAGACGATCCAGAGGCGAGGTCCACAGTCAAAGACGGGAGCACCAACGATCCACCTGGAATCTCTCCCACTCTGTGGGAAACAGGGACAACATAGGAATTGCACTGCACCAAACAGAGGCATGATGAACTAAATAAAAAATAGTACTTGGTAGATGATAAAGAATAGAGGAGATAAGTTATAGAGGACAGAACCCCAGTGCACCATACTTTCCACAGCTTATAACTTCTAGTAGCCTGCTCGCAACTAATTGGCATTGAAATGTAATTCAAATATGTTAATGGTGGGAGCATGAATATGGCACAGATTGTAATAAAAATAACAGAAATAGAGAATCTGGAATTTTAGGATGTCAATATAAATATATTATTAATCTAATCTAAACCCGGGTAAACCCACTAAGCAGAGGGAGTGGGCCGCCATGGCCCGGTTTATCAAACCATCTTTCCTCTGCTAACTCCGCGAAGAAGTATGTATGATGGATGTAATGAAAATCATAATTATTCCTCCAAACTTCACTACAGTAGGTGAGGTAGGGCAGCAGTAAGTTAAATAATCTCTGATTGCTAGCTAGCCTGACAATAAGCCTGACCAAAGATAAATGTTTAAGCCTAACTTTGAATGTAGAAACTGTCAGCCTCTCTCACATGAGCTGGAAGTTTATTCCATAAGACAGGGGCTTAGTGGCTAAAGGCTCTAACTTAGAGATTCTAGGAACCACAAGCAGCTGAAGAGTTTTTGGGGAACTTTTAGGACACGCTGCTAGCAAAGAGTTACAGTAATCCAGTCTAGACATAGCAAATGCATGGGTGAGGTTTTCAGGTTCACTTCTCGATAATATAATTCTGATCCTAGATATAATGCGTAAGTGAAAAAAATGCAGTTTTACAAGCCTGTGATATGTGAGCCATAAATGATAAATCCTGGTCAAATAAAAACCCCAGGTTTCTAACTATGGGATTGGAGGCTATATTTACGCACCATCTGATCAGATAGAGCATCTCTCAGGTATTTAGGACATAGTATAATGACCTCAGTTTTTCTAAAAAAAAAAAAGTTGTGAATTCACGAAAAAATTGTTTATTTACCAAAAAAAGCAAAGTGAGATTCTTGAGCAGTGTTCTTTTTAATGGTTATTCTAATACGCCGTTGGACCGGATTTCAAATGCCATCAAAGTTGATTTTTGTGCAAAAAATCCGGTTCCACTGCAGCATTTTTTTTTGAATATTTTTTGTCAGATTGGGATCTCCCCTGGAAGCCTTCAGGCATGCTACTTTTTACCATGCAATTTATGTGGGTTTTTTTGGTCTCAGACTCTGCATCTCTGAGTATTTCAGGAAACTTAAATTCCTTCTCAGTTGCAGAGTCAACTCCTAATTTTGCTGGAACTAAAAATTTAGCTTAAAAAAGTTCTCTAATGACAAAGTAGCAGGGAAGGCGCCCAACCTTTCGTTAGATTCAAAATGGACATATTTGTGGGAAACATCAAATCCTTGAAACTGGAACATCTTAAACATCTTTGCAAACTGGAGTGGATTAAACAAACCGTCATATCCAACATGATAGCATTCAGATTTTCACAATAAAATACATCAGAAGAAAGCTAAGAACGTTCACATTGAATGAGAGAAATCCACTTTCAATGTTAAGTCAGCGGACAATGCGATCAGAGGTCATGTGGTGTATTTTGAGCCTCGGGCACTTCACGATTATCCTGCCACAACACCATAATATTTCCAGAGTTCAAATATCCGGACCAGCCAGGAACTCATCTTTGGCCCGTGATGTGTTGCTGATGTCATCAGTGGAGTTTGAAACCAACACGGAGGAGAAGCTGAGCGTTCTCCTCCCAAACTTTGTTTTTTTTGTTTTTTTGTTTTTTTTTAATGTTGTCAATAATAAGTTCCTTTCATCTGATTCTTATTTTTATTATTTCCCTCCTCGGACTAATGTGAGACCTCAAGTCATCAAAGGGGGTACAGGGAGACGGAAGCACGGCTGAAAGCGGCCGTCATTCAGACGCAGCTCCTGCAGTCGATGCTGAAGCTCACCATACTCTTAGTTTTTTTATTTTATTAAAATGACAAACAATCATTTTTTGGCGTTCTGAGTTTTTTGGCTCCAGTTTGGATTTGCTCCAACAACTCCTTCAGGGTTGGAGGTTACACTTTCCTGATCTGGATGGAGAGGAGCCGCTCTGCCAGCATTTGGGGAGTCAAAATGGACTCAGGAAAGAAAAGTTTTGTTGGAAATATTCTGCTCATCACTGGGTAAGAAACTTCTGCCTGGACAGAATGGTGAACATCTTCACAGCTAAGAGGGACTTTACCTTTTTAAAATCTTTGCTGTGGTGGTATGTATGTAAGTATGGTGGCCCAGAAGGAACACACCAAACACAGCCTGCAGTTGTTTGTGATCTTTGATACTGTGAATTTTAAGAAATATTTTATAACTAAAATGTTTCTTGTGAAAATGAATCACAGGTTCTTAAGAATCAGATTGAAATGACGGATTTTGCAAAATAAAAATTAAAATTTATCTTAATCTTTTGTTAAAAATTTGCAACAAAACTCCTCTCATGTAATAAATAACAATTTTTACATAAAAGCCTAACAACTCTTTCATAAGGAGAACATTTAGCTGAATGTTTCCTAAGAAGTTTGTGTTCCCACTATTCATCTGTTTTGAAGCCTCGTGTGCTTCACTGAAACAGCTTGTCTGCTGGTTTGTTTTTGGCTGCACGGCGTTGTGATGTTTTCATAAGTCTGTCTGCTGAACTGCTGCTGGCAGACGCTTCTGCCCGTTTTCTCGGCCACAAACAAGACACCGAAGCTGCAGCTGACACTCATGAGCTCCAAACCACACGTCCATCGGGCGCTGACGCACCAATGCGTGCCCTCCTCGACATGCATTGAATCATGGACACAGCTTGACTGACTGACTCATTTCCCCCTGAACAGATTGACACCAAACCCTGAGCTGATCGATGCACTCCTCTTCCACAGGCCGACAAAAAGGACCCGCAGGGAGCCACCTCATTGCCTGGCTTCGAGGTTCTCCTGCAGAAGCAGCTGAAGGGGAAGCAGATGCAGAAGGAGATGTCAGAGTTTGTTCACGAGAGGTAAGAGGTTCATGGAGTTCCCTGAAGTTCAGTTCTGAGAGCTCAGTCTGGATCCAAAGTGGCCGCCGGATAAACATCCGACCTCCATCTAATTCTGAGAGCAAACAGAGTGTTGAATTCACATCCTGCTCAGAGCCATGGGAAGATCAGGAGGAAGATCTCCCAGACAGTGCTGCTGTTACAAACTTCCGGGCAGAGCTGACCTTCTCCTTCTGCCGCCTGAGCAAAACTCCTGCCCTCTTTCATATGAAAGCTTCACTCAGGTGTGGATAATAAATGTGAGGAAGCCAAAGTCACAAAGAGCACAAATGCAACTCCCCAGGCAGAGAGGCCCCCAAAGGAACACGAGCAGAACTCATTTACATCTCTGAGGAGGAGATGGGACCTGCTGACCGCCTCTCTCTGTTTCAGGATAAAGATTGAGGAAGAATACGCCAAGAACCTCTCCAAGCTGTCTCTGAGCCCGCTGGCAGCGCAGGAGGAAGGGTGGGTGCAGTAAACAGAGTCTGAAGGTGACTCAGCAAGTTCTCCACAACAGCAGACCCTGTCAGTAATTACCCCAACTCCTGCTAAAGATAGGATTTTAAAAATAGACTTGTTTCTTCTGCTCCTTCATCGACACTTTTTATTGATTTTTCTGCCAGAAAAGGGGCCGTTTGTTGTTACATTGACACTTTATCTTTTGTTTTTTGGTTTGATTTAGCTCTCTGTGATGTTTCCTCAGGACTCTGGGAGAAGCCTGGACTCAGCTGAAGAAGAGCCTCCACGATGAAGCTGAAGTTCACCTCAAGTTTGCTAATAAGGTGATTCCTTTTGAAGCATCTGTCTGTTTACATGTGAGACTTGTTCAAAGATCAGAGTTTTTCCATCTTCAGGGTCTTATTAGTTCCCTCAGGCTGCTGAAGTGCAGTGGTTCTGGTGATTTCCATCCAAGCAGAAAGCCACAGAGCATTGCTGCTGTCTGATGAATTAGCTACGCGATCTGATGAGCCTCCTTCAGGGCAGGAGGGTCGGTATGCAGCAGGTGGAGGTGATCGACCTCAGGAGGTTTCAGGCCTGCAGCTTGTTTCTGCTTCTGACGGGCATCTCTGTGTTTGTTGCTCTGAGAAAACAGCTTCTCATTAGTGGGAAGGAAAAGGGGGCCAGCAGTGTGCCCCCCTCCCCCAGTGATGGATCCGACTGTGGATAGGAGGCAACAGCCCCGTTAGTCAGAGAAACCCTTTATCTCCAGGCTCCCAGAGAAATTGATTTTTAGAAGGAGGCGCTCGAGCAGAGCTAATAAATAACAATAATGAAGTAAACAGTAAACAAAGGAACTGAGCTCAGCTCTTTAACTCAATAACAGTTTTTTTTTACATTTAAATCTTCATTCAGTGACTTCTGCTCACTTCTTGGAGTAAAAACTTTTAGACGTGAGGCCTAAATGTCGTCTACTGGTCCTGGAAGATCATCTCTCCGTGTGATTTCTACCGATCTGCTCATGAGCTCAAGAGGACCTCTCCACAGACAAGAAGATGGCGGCCCCTTTTTTTTTGTGTCAAAAAGATTAATTTTGGCTTTGTGCTGGTATGCACCATTTAAAGACCCACTCCAAAGAAAATCGTCTTTTTTGTGTTTTTAACATGTTCTTGTAGCATTTATCTTATAATAGTGGACCTACGTAAAAGAATTTATGATTGAACTGCGTTTCTGAGTATATCTTAATTCAAATCAAATCAGGAGTAGATGAAAACTGGATGCTAGAAAATGCTCAGACTAATGCAGCAGTTACTGAAAACGGCATGGCAAAGTCTCCTCTCCCACTGTGCGCACCCTGGCCTGCTCACGTTTAGGTGACGTGATGAGCATTCAATACTAGTGCTGCAGGGAATTGCAATTCTGTCTCAAACCTGCACGGCTGGACTAATTCAATATTGCTCGTAGTTTTTTTTGCGCCGCTAATGTTAGCTTGAGGCTATAAGCTCGTCCGTAAACATGCAAAAAGAGCTCCCAGGGAGGGGGAAGGGGGCGGGTTGCTCTGTGTCAACAGTCCCGCCCACAAAATTGTATATCTAATGAGCTACTGCCACTGTGTATAAAATATGTCTAAAAAACCTACAAAGGATTTTTTATTTTGGCTAAAAACTGCATAATAATAATTAAAAGATCACTGGGAATGATTTCAGGGTAGAAAACAATATGGTTGGAATGGGACTTTAACACCAGTGCTGCTGATCCAGTGTTGACGGTCTTTGAATTACCATAACTTGTTACCCGTTTCGCAATTAACGTTAATTCCAGCAGGTGTAATGCAGAGAAAAGCTACTTTGCACTGATATGCAACTCTTCATGTTCGTTATTTTGTTGTTACCGGAAACATCTCTGGTGTTAAGGGGTTAAAGGTTATAATCTGGACTTTTCCTCTTTATGGGTATAACTTTGCAATCGTTTCAAAAATCACAGGTGAAAAGAGACCAGAGGTTGTCTCCGCATTCAGCCGGTGAAATGTATGGTGAAATGTACAAGTGTTTACAATGACATTTAATCTGAGTCACTTCAACTTCTTTTAGATTTGTTATGATGCCTAAAAAATGTGTTGTAAAATGCTGTAAAAAGAAAAACCTTGACTTCTTTTTTATACAACAATTATTTATCTCAGCAGCAGTGGATGTAGTTTATTTTTCCCAGAAACAGAAACATAGCAGTGTGAGTTTTGTTGCATAGTTTCACAAAGAAAACTCAGAATGACGTGGGATTTCCATCCATCCATTCATTCACCTGCACCTCTTATGTTGCACGGGAAGTGTCTACCCACCCATTGAGGGACTTGAACTTCACTGACTAGATCTGGGACGTTCCCTAACAGAGCTCTGCTTTGAGTGTAACCAGACAGCTGCTTTGTGTCCACAGCTGCACACTGAGGTGGAGAAACCGCTCCTGACGTTCAGAGGCGACAACTTCAAGAAGGACCTGAAGAAGTACGACCACCACATTGCGGACCTCAGGAAGCAGCTGGCAAGCCGCTTCGCCAGCGTGGAGAAGGTATGGCCAGCAGCTCGGGAGTCTGTTTACATCAAAGATGACGTGACCATAACAGCTCCAGCTCTCCCACGCGCTGTCCATCTCGGCACAAAGCTCCTGCTGCTGCCGCCCACCTGCTGAATCAGAGCATGAATGGATGCTGCCTTCATCCTCATGGCCGTTAGGAGGCAGGTTGAAGTGGGCGGCGGCGGCGGCGGCAACATGGAGGAACAAGAAAATAAGTTATTTAAGCACTTAAATTCCTGCTCCCATTATCTTTTGATCTATTTTCAAAGTGTTCCCAGTATAATATATATATTTACTGTTTTTAGGCAAAATCAAAAATCATGTGTCGTTTTCTAGACCATAGTTTCTACAGAACGGCAGTAGTTCACCACAATTTCACCTCTGATTTGTGACCAACTCCGTCCCCCTTCCCTTGCCTTTTGCTGAGAGCTCTGTTTACTGACACCCCCAACCTAACAGCAGTACAAAAATGGCGAGCTATTTTGGAGCTATCCATCATTACAGTTTGGATCCAGATTCCAGCTCAGATGAGGAAAACAAAGAAGTCTGGAGATCTGCTTATCTACTTCCCCTTCTTAAAGGAGAAGACCCCTCGGATGTAAATAACTACAGGCCAATCTCCAAGTTATGTATCCTGGTAAAAAATCCGGTCAGTATTGGTATCTCTAATCAAGTCGTGGCTTGGTTTGTATACTATCCCACATCCCAGTCTATACAATGATCCAGCTCCATTTCTCCTGTCTGTGAGATCAAGAAAGGTGTATCACAGGGTTAGGTTCTAGGTCCCACTCCGTTCTCTATTTTTTTCAACAATTTGTGTTAAAACTTACCAAATGCATCAGATCATCTTTATGCAGATGATACTGTCATTTACTGCTGCTCTCGGTAAATCAATCTGCTTTTAATGTTGTTCAGTCTCATGTCAGATCACTTAAAAGGGTTTAAAGCAAAGAAAAAACTAAAGTGATGATATTTTCACACAAACGCAAATTACAGGAGATCATTCCGGTTCTAAAAACTGACTTTCTCTTGGCATTTATTACATTTTATTTAGTCAGATTAGAGAATTTATGGCAGAGGATCTCTAGAAACTGTAAAATAAAGTGTAAAGTTTATCTGCTGACATTACACAAAGCAGGCCTGTGTGATCTATAAATCCTCTGGCGCAAAATATTGGAAAAAAGTTTGATTTTCTGTCAAAGCACAAATGATCTTCTGCTGCACAACAGAGTTTGGGATTATATTAAATGCAGCATCAAGTAATGAAAAGAATGATGGCTCACCAAAGTAGACTTTATGTATAGGCAGAGTGGTCTGATTCTGGTTGCAGGCCCGCAAAGCTCTGGCTGATCGCCAGAAGGATCTGGAGGTGAAGACCCAGCAGCTGGAGGTCAAACTCAGCAACAAGACGGAGGAGGACATCAAGAAAGCCCGACGGAAATCCACGCAGGCAGGTCAGAGTTCGAACCGACGGCGCTTCACCTGAAATGAGACTTTTGTTTTTATGTTTTTAGTGAAGAAGTTTTGGTTTCAGTCAGAAAGTTCTTTATAACGGCTTTCAGTCGATGATTCTGATTTAAATCTTTGCTTGAGTCATTTCTAAAAAGGAGGAAAAGTTTTTAATCTCTGTGTTTGCTTAGAAAATGATCCTTAAGCAATTGTTTCACTCACATCAATTAATGCACAAGACTCTGCCCCTCACATAACGCCCTCATGGTAACCACCACACCAAAACTCACACACGTGTCATGAAATGCGATGAAGAAAGTGGAGCAGAAGTCGAAGGTTGAGACCTAAAAATCACTGCACACTTTCAGCTGCCTGAGCTGATGTAGAAACTTGTATAAACCTTGGAAGTAAAAAAAATAAAAATAAAAAAGGAGGATTTCTGCTGACAGTCTTGCAGCGCCCTCTGCTGGTACTACATCTTAACACAAATCAAACTGATCTTTCTTTTGATTCTGCGTTTCCTCCAGGGGATGACCTCATGCGCTGTGTGGACCTCTACAACCAAACCCAGTCCAAGTGGTTTGAGGAAATGGTCACCACCAGCATGGTAACACTTCTGCTCAGCCCTCAGTCTGCGGTGTAAAACCTGCCAAACCAAACCGTCACAGCAGATGACGGCTGAGGTCTTCTGGTTGCATCTTCTGCAGGAGCTGGAGAAGCTGGAGGTGGAGCGGATCGAGTGGATTCAAAAGCATCTGCGTCAGTACACCACTCTGCGGCACGAAACCGACATGTTCAACCAGAGTGTGAGTTTGGTACTTTTTGACTATTTAGCAGTAATTTATGAGCAATTTTCAAAAATATCTGTTGGTACCACAAACTTTTTCACTTTATTATTTTTTATTAAAGTTATTTTTTTTTCATTTTTCAGAAATGTATGCTTTTGTTCAAATGTTTTCCACCAGTTTTCACAGTCCTGGACTGTTTCCTGGTAGTGGCCTCAAAAAAATGATGACATCACAGTGGGAAAAAACAAATGATTATGAAATCATTACGGGATGGCCACTCGCCAAAGTTCTTCCACGTTCTCACTGCTAAACTATACAATTTTTCTGAAGTTCATTCGCCTCTCAGGACTCTCTTCATGCAGTTACTTCAGACCTCCTTTGGGTTCACGTCGGTGTCCGTGTCTCCTCAGACGGTGGAGCCCGTCGACCAGCTCCTGCAGAATGTGGATCCCTCCAAAGACCGGGAGCTGTGGGTGAAGGAAAACAAAACCGGGGAGGTACGACCCGTGGACATGGACATTTAGACCCTCCTGACCCGGGATCAGCCTCCCGCCTCCACCGTTGCGACTTGTCTGCAGAGTCCAGAGCTTTTCTGACCCCCTCGACCTGCGGGCCGTGCACTGCCGCAGACGTGTGCTCTGCCGTCCTCTGGCTGCAGTCCCACTGGGGAAAAGCGTCAACAAAGTCTGGCAAAGAGAAGCGGATCCAAGAAGCAGCATGTTCCTTCTAAATACCTACCCCTCCATGATCAACGTTCCTGAATGCTCGTTAACGTCCTCTGCTGTCTAACTGTTGTGAAGTTCTTCAGGCACATCTCTGTATTCTGAATTCTTCAGTTCAGCTTAAGTCGACTCTTTTCCAGTTTGACGAAACCAAAAAAAATCACAAAAAATTATATGACCTTTATTTTAATACACCGATTCTAACCAGAAAAGTTAGAATGCATATATTTTCCTACTGTGCTCCATTACTTTGCTGGAAGTGCATGTTTAACGTACGGCTGCAGTTTGTGGAACCATGATGGCTGTTCTGGTGTTTGGTTTTTTGCACAAAGTAAATCTGTATCTTCATTTACCAGAAGAAAAACAATCAAGCATCAAAGAGCTGAGAGGACGCGGTGGAACCTGCTCCCTGGGTTTAGGCCAGAGTCTGTTCTGGAGGAAAAAGGTGCTCCAAGTAACTGAAACACCTTTTAGTGCCTGAATGGTTTTAAATATATTCTCGGTTTATTCTCTGCATCCGTGTATATTTGTACATACTGGATATTTTCTTGTTTGATGTTGTACGTTTTATTTTTGTAAATGTGCAGGAAAGTGGAAAAACTGCTTTTAACAAAAAGGACAATGATATTCTCCAGAATTCTGTGGGTCAGGATGACCCGCCCCGGCAGAGGGACCCACTCAGAGATTATGTGTACAGTTTGTGTTTCATCTGTCCTCCCCTGTTCTCGTCCTCCTCTGTACTCTCCAGAGTTTCAGGAATCTCCAACCGTCCATGGAGCTCCAGCAGGTTTCCAGTGGTTGTAGATGGTTTGTGTGCGTGTGTCGTTCTCCCAGTGTCATTCTGTTTCGGATTAATGTTCCTGATTATAATCCCGCGAGTATCTGCTCCGGTGTGCTAAACGTTCTCATAAAATGTTTGAAGAAGGTTTGCTCATATGTGACCTCTGTCCAGGCCGTGTCCCGAGGAATGCAGCGTCCCAAATAAACCCCCGCTTTGAAAACGCAAAGCTGCAGAGCGTCATTATGAAACAAGACGCCAGCAAGCCGGGAAACAGGTTTTTATTCCAGATAAACCATAATCTCTGCTGAAGATGACAGAAGCAGCATAAATGGATTCCACTAATGTTCTATGACTATTGTTACTTTGATCTCCTTTAATCGTGTTCTTTATTGTTCTTTCTTCATTTGAGCGAAAATTTCACTCTTGCCACAAACTCAAAATCTCGCCAACATTTACAGATACTGAGAACCCGATGAAAACAAGTTTTTGTGAACGCCCCCCTCAAAAAAAAGTTAACACCACAGCGGGAGAAACCATTAAAAAACTAAATGGAGGCCAAAATATCTTCAAGATATTTCTGAATCCACTAACAAAACCCAAACACACAAGTCTGGAAAGTTTTAAAATTGTGATGGGATGTCCACAGGACCCGCGGCTTGGCGGCCATTTTGAAGCAAAGCTTGAAATTTGGTGGTTTTCATATTTTCGCAAAAAAACGGGGAAAAAAAACCTACTGATTTTCACCAAAAATTTACACTAATGCCACCAGCTTATGTTTACAACCACAACCAAAGTTTTGCTGACCCTTGACCTCTGGAAGAGGCCGCCATCTTGAATAATTTTTTTAAAATTACCTTTCGTAGCTTTTACAAATTTACACTTCTCCTTCAATCTGTTGTCTCTAAACTCCTTGAGCATCATTGAGAAGCTTCTTGGTAAAAAATGTTTGTAGATTTTTAACGGCGTTAGCGTGGCAAGTTCACAAATTTGGCGCTCCCCTGTTGCTCACACATTTTATACTATTGTGAAAATGCAATACATGAATCGTTGGTTCAAGCTGAACAAAACGATATAACATACAACATGACCATATTAGGAATGTGGGCATGGCTAACAAAAAACCTCAGTTGCCAAGGAAATCCAAAAGTTCGTTTTTCTGGAGTCTTCGTCACCCCCTGGTGACCAAAACATAAAACGGTTGCTATGGAGATACAATCAACAGAAAATTCACAATTTAAAAAAGCAAACTTTCGTGAATTTTTCTCATGCGGCTCTGACCAGGTAACTTTTTCCAATTAAGATGATGATACTTGATCTTTGGAAGGTGATTATTAAGAGGTCAAAGGTTAACTTTGTCCCTGTTTTTCAGTGAAAGGTTTTGCCCAGTAGAGGACCGGAGAGTGTTTCTGAGCTGCTTTTCCGTAAACTTCTGGTATTTGGAAAATACCAGCATCTATTCATTTATTTTTAGTGAAAACAACTGATTTCTCACAGATCGGTGAAACTTTTGATGGCTTTGTTGTCCTTTCTATCAGGTTGAGCCCCATCATTGTGTAGTTTGGTGAGTGTGGGAGATACCAGGAGAAAAGTAGAGCTGCAACAGCTACCTGCTATCACCACCACAACTCTAAGAGCCTGAAGGTACAGACACACACGTGTTCAAGAATGCGCCACACCAGGTTTCATGAACACGCTTTCAGCCAGTGGTGTTCACACCAGACAAGCAGGAAGGGGCTTCTTCTTCTTTTGTCTTTTTTACTGTTCACTTGTGCATCTCCCCCACCTACAGTTAAAAGAGGCTTGGTGAAAAATGTCGGAAGTGGTGTCAATCTGGTGAATCAGTCATTTTCTTTTTTCTGTTCTAAAACAAGAAAGATTTTCTGACATATTTAATAATATAATTCTTGTATATTTCTTCATTTCTCCTCCATTATCAATTTTCAAGTGGTTGGAACTTGAAAAGGACGCTACCTGCATGTTACAACCAAATCCGAGACCCTGATTGATTCAGATTAAACTTCCAGCGCGCCATCAGTGAATGCCCGTTTTGTATGTTGACCCCGGGACCAGACTTAAAAACTTGCGTAGCGATGCGTGAACGTGAGTTTGGACGTAGAAGCCCAAAATTCAGGTTGATGTGTGTTTATGTAGACTTTTCATTAAAAGTTGCTGCTTGAACGCACCATGAGGTTCTTGAGGTTAAATGCTGTATCCATTTAAACATTTCAACTTTTACACGACTAAAAAAAAACGTCATTCCAACTTAGAACAAAAATGCTGAACCAAAAAAGATCACGTGGGAGACATGGTCTTCTAAACTGATCATTTAATATTCATCTGTCTTCAAAGGCAAAACAAATTTTACAACAAAACTCCAAAGTTGATGCTTGAATATTTCTACTGATGCAGCAGCCAACAAATCAATGAGCGAATGGAGCTTCAACACGTGGCTTTGACAGAAGTGATGTGTGAGATCCAACTGTAGGACTGGACACCTGTAGGGTTGTTTGTCTCAACTGACCTTCAGCTCCTAATCGGATTGGCCGATGCAGGCAGATTGTTAACACGAGCCTAATCCCTTTACAGGAGCTCCTGCTCTGACTTTTTCTCAATTAACCTAATGAACAAATCGAAAAGTGAAAACACGCCGAGGCGATATCGCTCACCGAAGACTCCTCCTACTTTGACTGTAATCAATAACAGCAAATGTCATTGTTTTGTAGTTTTAAAAAAATGGATGAAATGGATTTCTAAACAGAAAGGAACAAACACAAAACCAAATCACATGAAATACATGAAACTCAAGTCAGTTGTTTGTGTTAATGCTTCTTCTCCTTCAGCTTGTCTTTTATTTTCTGTGGTTCATCGTACTGTATCAAGCGCAAGATGTCTTTGTTGTCCATCACACCCTGAATAAATTCCCCCTCAGAGATTTTATCTGCAGAGAAACAGACGCAGGAAAACAGGAGTGAGTGTTGGTTTCTGCTGCGGGCGAGGAGCAGCTTTCCTAAAGCGGTTACCGTTTTCATTTTTCCCGAAAAACGCCCATATTTTCTCGGCCCTCTTCTCCGGTGTGTTTTCGTCCTCGGGGAGGTTCTTCTGGTCGTCGGCCGGGATCATGTTGAATATAGACTGCAGCAGAAGACAAGGAGGTTTCTTTAGACGCATGACATAAAGCATGTTATAAAAGCAAGTGGAATAAAAAGAATCAGTGGATTAGAATGGATTTTAACCACAAAAAATTCAGCATAGCTACAAAAATAACACCTGATCACCTCATTTGTACATATTGCACTCCTTTCACACGTTTACTTTCACATGCGTGTTTTAATTTAAAAATGTTGGTGAAGTACCCTAACGATCTCTTGAATTTCATTTTTGCTAATGGTTCCGTTTCCGTCCACGTCATAAAGGGCAAAGGCCCACTCCAGTTTCTGCAGAGTCTTTCCTCCGGAGGTGAGGTGCAGCGCCACGATGTACTCCTTAAAGTCCAAGGTGCCGTCTGCATTTGTGTCAAAGCTCCTGAAGACGTGGCGTGCGTACGCCGTGGGGTCTGCACCCGGGAAAAAGCTGGCATAGATGCCTTCGAACTGCTCCTTGGTGATCTTCCCGCTCGGACACTCTTTCAGGAAGGACTGGTACCAGGTGCAGAGCTCGGCCTCTGAGTATTTGGTGTTCGATTTCAGCTCTTCCAGGAGCTCTTTCGACAAAGCGCTGCTCTTTGTGTTCCCCATGCTGCTGGAAAAAAAAAAGCTCTGTCTTTCTCCTTCCTCCTCTTCTTGGCTTGAAGGCTAAACCTCTGCAGAGCCACCCTGCACTGCTCTGCTGCTAAATGAGATTAGAGTCATCACTGCCTAAACCCAGACAGCTGTCCTAAAGAGGATAACCCATCACTCAGCTGTGACACCTTTAAGGAGATCCAGGGCAACAAATGTCCACCACTCGCTAAAACAAAATTTAAAAAAACAGATGATTAATGCGGTTTCAAAAATATATTAAATTCAAGTTTAAACATCAATTTTCTAAAGCCTTAGTCACAACTGATAGTCTGTGGGTGTAAAATGGTCAAACCTGTACGGGACATGCAGCTGGTAGTTGAGCGCTCAGTGACCCGGTAGAGCTAAATGTTCATCTACATTCACACACACTTGGCAAGTGTGTGTAACAAATGTTTGTTCTGACAAATAGTTCACGATACCCTTACCACACGCTCAAGAAGGGTTCATTCAACTATTATAACGGCTCTTGAAGTGGCCGTATGAGTGTACAAAGCGATTCGTCTTTTGCGGTCTAATGTTTCGATGATTTTTTTCAGTGAAACATTTCTTTTTGTTTGTTCTGTATCTTTACCATAAGGATGTATTCGCATTGGAAAAATGACTCGTTCCAGGCCGAGTCCGCTTATTTTGTTCTGGATTGAGTCCTAAAACTTGCGTTTGGTCTGTATTCAAACAGGAGTCTACCGGAGATTTCTGTTACGGAGCTTGTAAACAAAACCTCATGACTAAAGATCTCTTCAGTCATTGGTCAGCAGTTATGGCGGCGAGTCAAAACAAAAAAAAGAAAGATGCACTTTGCAAATCTTTGCCAGCATTGTTCACTTATTCAAACTTTTTATGTCTCTGATCAATTTTGAACGTCTTTATGAAGGCCAGGTTTAAGGAACACTTTTTACTGCTACTTTGGTACAGCGGAGGCATGCTGTAAGGTGGGGACGCTACAGCTACCAGGTACGGTGATAAGTGTTTGTGACGTACAGATTGTCAGGAAAACAGTGAATGTGTATCACATTAAAAGTTGTTTAAATGAGCCCGCATTCATCCGACCACATTTCAATGACTTTCTGTTTGCCCGCTAATGACCGGCTACGGTGGCCGTGTTGGTTCAGTTGTTCCGGTCTCAGCACAGAGCCTATTTAGACTGAGGAATTTCAGAGCAAAGTGAAGCTCGGTACGATGGGAAGCTAAGCGAGACCACCTCAAAAGCTGGGTCCCGGAGCGGTTCCTGGTCCTGGACCAGGGTTTGCTTGCGCATATTCAGACTTAAACATTTTTTTACTGGTTATCGAGGGAAACAACTCTGGTTCACTTTAAGTGAACCAAATGTCTCCAGTCTAAATACACTCTACATCTTTGATTGTGATCAGATCTTTATTTTCATTCTATAAAACTGGACTTATTTTTCTATGAAGGTTTGAACTTTGAGAGTTTAAACAAGAGAAGAAAGTGAAAAGGTTCATGTCTGAGAAGTGTAGAACGTGTAGTGATGAGTTTTTGCCTTTCCACTTGGAAAGTGGACTTCAGCCATTGGAGGTTATTTTTAGAACATCACTGGAATAAGCAAGAAACCAGTGTGCAAGACTCACCTCGCTCCCCTTAAGATGTGGCCACTCCTCTCTACAACCTTCTACAGAACAGGACAACCCAAAAGCCCACAGAACCTGTACGGGTCAACCCCCCTGTGCATGTGACTAAGGCTTAAATGGATCTGATTGATCAAAGCCTTTTGAGTGCAGAAAAAGGTCAAAACCTCATAAAAGGCTTTTGTAGAAAAAGTTAAAATTTTGACCCATATAAACATCTACAGTATATACACACACCCACCAATCAGGAGGCATTTTGTTTGGAACAATCAGATTTGATTCTAGTGAACCGTTTTCATCCTTAATGCCTTTAATTGAGTTTTCTTCTTTTATGTTTAATCCTTAGAGCCTCAACTGTCTCCAGTTAATCTGAATGCTTTGCACTTTTCCCGGTTGTTCGTCATCAAACGCCACATCTTTTTAGTGTCTGTGTGATAAACCACAGTGCAGAGTGGAGTCAGCTTTTTGTTTTCAAATGTCACCATTAAAAACTGATTTTTCTCTGGAAATCTGAACTGTGGGGTGGTAAAATGAGCAAGCGGGTTCAGATGAGATTGATCCAACATTGGGGCTTGGTCCTGAACCCCCGAGCTGCTTTGACTCCAACAGAATAGGATTACATGCGTCTCTTCTATGATAATCTCTTTCTAGATTACAAGACCATCTGCTGCAGGGGTTCCAGTTCCTCAGAGAGAAGGTAATTAAAAAACTCAGAGGATGTGTGCTGATAGAAGTTCTCTGGCTTCTATTATGTCTTTCCTGGTCTGTAACAAGATGTTTGGTGTGATGCTCCACCCACACTCTCTTCTAATTGGTTGACTTGTCAGGTTATGGGCTTCTTGGATTAGTTTAAAGGGTTGAGAAAAACAAAAAATGTCAAATACCGGTATTGGAAACAGTTCTGATCAAATCCCTTAACTACAGCTCCTGTTGCTCAAGAAGACATGTTTTTGCAGTTTTTTTCTGCAGACTCCTGGCCAATTAGAAGTTTTTAATGAAAATAAGAACTTGTTTGAACAAAGAGAATCCTTACAAACTGCATCCACTGCTGTCTGGTCCCTCACAGTCAAAAGCACGTTTTTCTTTACCATCTTGAAGAAAGCTTTTAAAGTGACGAAGTAAAGACACACATTTAACAGAGACATCCAGCTTTCTTTGTGACCTTTGAACTTTGTTTATTGTAGAAATGACAAGCTACGTTCACACTACCATCAGCAAAGTCTGTTCAAGCAACCACTTGAAAATTCCATGTTAACGCGTGTGAATGGCAGGTTCAAAACTCTCATGTTCAGCATCGAAACGCATGTTTCTACAACCGTTTTCAGGCTCTACGTGCAAAATGGGCATCCATTCAACACGAGTTGCCAGTTAAGCTAGTTTTATTTTGACCAATCGGGGAATCGGATTTTTTAGCGACATATGGATGGCGTCCCATGGAAAATTGATCATGAAGGAGAAATTAATAATTGTTTGTGGTTTGTAGTTTGTGCCTGACAGGAATTCTATGACACTAAGTCTTTCATACATCGGAATACAGCTGTGAAAGAAAAGCCCGGTGCAAGATTCACCAGATTTGCACCGCTTTGTCATTTCACACCAAATCTTTTCAAGCTGTAGGTGGCGCTAGTAAACAGTAGAAGAGGAAGAAGCCCCTGCTTGTCCAGCGTGATCCCAGTGGGCTCAAGGAAACACTGGTTTAGCACGTCACATTTCCGGTGTGAACATAACGTACGAGATTTAAAACCACGAGTCTTTTCCAAACTCTGGACGTTGATTTCTTTAAAATTCTGAACTTATTTTCCTCTTCATTCCTCAGTTTTCTGAGCACCAAAAACCTTGTGTGTTTATCTTGATTTCTACATTTTTATGAGCTACAAAAGCTAATCTCTGAGTTGGTCTTTCTGCTTGTCCACCTTTACAAAACCTGATTAGAAACCCTGATTCTTTAACCTTTGAAGACCATCGTATACTTTTACATAATCATGAAAGTTTGATCATAAAGAGCATCCATGTTTCACAGGTAAATCCCTTCTTTCAGACCTCACATCTGCTGTTCCTGCAACAAACTCCCACAGGTGATGTTACGTAACATTAACCATACAACCGGCTTACTACCTCATAAAGCCGGACTAACTCATCCTGTGTTTGTGCCCTTTATTACATGTCGGCTAATGTTCTACATAATCTCTTTATTTTCTGGGGAATTGCTCGGTTGTTTTGATTTGTGCACGCAAAAACATGCTCGAAAAGAACATCAGCAACGACTGGGAGTGAAAGACAGAAAAGACATTTATTAATGGAATTTCACAGCTACAAAATGCACCCGTTTGATAGTCAGATACAGAAATGACCTAAATTATTGGTTAATGTAGAAAACTGCAATAAACCATGAGTGTTTGAGATTTAACAGCGTTTTATTGACCTACATCTGAATAATCCTGGACTGCACCTTTAAAATGTTTGACCCATTCTGAGTATTTAAAATTTTCACAACTAACGTGTAACGTCTTAATTCAGTCCTTCAGATTACTTAAGTCTGCTTAAGAGGAAATCAAACATTTAAAAAACATTCTAAACATAAACATCCCATCTCTCTGGTGATTGACCTAAGTGTTCCAAACATTTAAAATAAGGCTATCTGTGAAACAAATAATAATAAAGGTAAATACTGTTGAAATGAGCATGTGCATTCTGTAGATTGTAGACTTAGCCTGTTAGATGATGGTGGAGTCCATGTTTTATTGGTAAAGAGGAGGGTATGGATATAAGCGGGTTAGTGTCCTCATAAAAAGGTGAATGCAGGGAGTTGGCTTTGGCATCTGGTCAACGGTACTGAGCAATTTGTAAGACAGAGTGGACCTAGGCCTTTTAGGTCAATGGAGCCCACCACTTTATCTAAAAAAAAAACCCTGAAGAAAAAAGCTTTCATCTCATTAGATGGCGATCTCAGACCCCCCAGAGTTTTGTTGAGGGGTCCAAATCCTCATCGGAGGTTCATGGAGTCTATCCAGACTGGTGAGACATTCAAATAGATTGTGGCTCATGTCAAACAAGGGTATCATCCATCTATATGCAGATATCTTTCAGAACACTATTGGTAGACGTCTAACAGAGTAACAACTGCAGACAGAGTTCTAGTCTGACACTGTTCTGTTCTGGCTCATGAACCTAATCCTCATTCACACACTTGGCTGGTGAGCACAGACCACACAAACACTGTTCACACCTCAACAGTTTTAAACAATTACATTCAAAATTACCCCTTTATAGGGCAGTCATTGAAATTCATAAATTTAACTTAAGAGTTAGTAGAGTAGTCGAACCTCAGATCCAAGAACAACAATGCGGTTTCCGCCCTGGT
>BSAI01000089.1:3523939-3596991 GCA_036245035.1 Adrianichthys oophorus | reverse complement strand
ACGCAGGCTCCAGGCTGACGTCATGATCGTCATGACGTCATGGGCGTCACCCACAAGGAGCGAAAGGCGGAGCTCAGAGATCGAATCGTTTTACTGAAAAGAGTCCACAAAAACAACCCAGATTTCATAAATGACTTGATCTTTAGTGTGCCAAAGGTCAT
The DNA here is from genome assembly GCA_036245035.1 of Adrianichthys oophorus. Taxonomy (NCBI): domain Eukaryota; kingdom Metazoa; phylum Chordata; class Actinopteri; order Beloniformes; family Adrianichthyidae; genus Adrianichthys; species Adrianichthys oophorus. The sequence goes on along the minus strand of BSAI01000089.1, from coordinate 3,596,830 downwards.
TTATGATCACATTCAGGGATATTTACTATAAAAAGTTTAAAAAAACATGGTGTAGGTCCTTTAAAAAATGTAAAAGGACGTTGTGATGTGTTGTTTGAAACCTGCTCGTTTGTGTGGTCAGGTGTGCTGTGGTTGTGCGTGGTGGCGGAGAGCCTGTACCTCAGCCTGCTCTTCATCGGAGGCTGCATGATGATCCTGGAACAGTGTCCCTGCTTCAGCGTCATGAACAAGCTGAAACTGAGTGCCTTCGCCGCCATGCTCACCGCCCTGTCAGGTAGCTGCACCGCTCCTCACACCCTCCTTTCTCTCTGCTTCCTCCTAACCAACAATGAAGAGGAGGAGGAAGTGCAGGGCAGCGGGTCACGCTGAGGAAGATGAGGCTGACAGCCTTCACAGCAGCTGACTGCTCTGTGCTCGCTCGCCGCTTCAGAGGATTTGCTGGTTTGTGGAATAATCCGATTGGAACCAGGGCAGTGGTTTTGGGCCGTGCCAAAACCAGCCCAGAGGAGCTCCATCTCGCCACTTTCTCAGCCCCCCCGCCCTGCTGTTATGAGTTAATCCTGAGGAAATCAGCTGGGCGAGGGGGCAGAAGGCGCTGGACCGTCTACCACATCCACTTCTTTCTGAGAACATCACTAACATCTAATACTTCTTCTCTGGCTTTTTAAGGAACTGTAATCTATTACTTGTAAATATCTAAATAAATTAGTGCATATGTGACCACTTTCACTGTAAAAAGATGCATTTTTGTGGTGACTTTTTATTTTTCGAACCTTTAAAAACACAAATTAAAGATGAACAAAGAACACATTTTGGTAGAACTTAGTTTGATTGATTCGGTTTGGGTTTCTATGGCAACCACTATCACCAATCAGGAGTGAGCTTATTGGATGCCCACACCCCAACACTTGAATACACAAAATTTACCAATCAAACATTTTGAACATTGTACAGGGGGCCAGCAGGCACAACCTGCTTTTATTGAGGCATCTGTTGGTCAGTTTATAACTTAAATAACTTGAACTACAGAAAACATATGACAAATAAAATGAGGATTATTAAGAATGGTTATTGTGACCAGCCAGCACATACTTCCTGTTCGGAACGCCAGAGTGCTGAATTAAACATAAATAAATATTGAATATAAATGCAGAATCCTAACCCTAACCAAAATCATTTTAAATGTAAAAGTTAAATATAAATGTGAATCCACAGAGAAACAGAAAGCTAAATGCTACATTGAAATGTTAAATCTATTTGCATGCTTTTCTGCTGCGCTTTAATGAACCTGAGAAAACCTGGGTTTGTTGCATGAACTATCACCGTTAAGGTTTTAATGCAAATGTTTGGTTTTCTCAGGCCTCTGCGGGATGGTGGCCCACATGATGTTTACCACAGCATTTCATCTGGCTGTTTCTTTGGGTCCGGTAGACTGGAGGCCCAAGACCTGGGACTACAGCTGGTCTTACGCGTAAGAACTCGTGAAGTCTGCAAAGACAAAAAACAGAGCACACTGGAAAACTGTCCGTCTCTAAACAAGTTAAAAAATATAGAATACAAGATATTTTTCACATGTTGTGAGTAAAAAAATAAAATAAAATCCTAAAATGTATATGTCTAAGATCTTTTTAAAAAAGTTGTGATGTTCTGCTCTTTTAGGACAGAATTCAATCCTGAAATCTAGCCATAAAAGAAAATATGTCAAAATAAAGTAAAATCAAATACAAAATGAATAACAAAATAGGTGTACCTCTCTACTAATTGGAAATATAATGTCCTAAAATAAGTGTATATTGCTCAGAGAAAAGGTTTTTTTTTCTTCAATGAGGTAAATTTAAACCTTTTTTTTCTCAAAATGTTCCTTTTAGAGCTACAGTCTAACTATAATCATCTTAAATTAAGACAAGAATGACACATTTAAAGATGAGTTTGTATTAAAAGGTTTTTACTTTGTAAATCTCACCATTCTCAAAAAGGTTCCTAACAAATTAAATACAAAACAAAAATACTTGTTTCATTACAGATTTATCTTTAAGATCAAATGACTCAAAAAGATGTTAAAGATTTACTGTTTTTCTAAATACTTTAGATTATTTTGTCTTTTGGAGGGAATTTATTGCTGTAATTTTGTCCTTTTTCTCTTAGCTTAGCGTGGTGCTCCTTTGGTACCTGCATGGGCTCAGCGGTGACGGCGCTGAACAGGTACACAAAGACTATCATAGAGTTTAAATACAAGCGGCGGAACATAGAGAAGAACCTGATGGTCAAGGAGAAGATGATGGAGCTGGACCTCCCGGAACAGATGTGGGACATGTACTTGACTGCGGTGGCAGAGACGCCCACTGAGCTGCTGGTCAACGGCCACAAACCGTCCACAGGGCAGCCGGACGTGGACGAAGAGGACAACGAAATGGAACAAGTGGAGGCGTACTGCTGAAGGCATCACGCATCTCCATTCTGGATTGAACTGAGTTTGGCTTCTAAACTTTTCAGAACCAGAAGAATATTGTCTTGTTTCAGGTCTCGCTCAAACCTGGAAGAAGCAGGTCTGTTGCTTCTACAAAGAAAAGCGTCAGCTTCTGTTAAAGCTCTTTGTTTTTGCGATTTAGAGGAGCGTGTCTTTAGCATTTTAACTGGAATGAAGGAGAGGTGGATGCAGCTAACAGGAAAACCCTAAACTCCCAGAACAACGAAATCCCTCAACTTTGACTGAAATTCCTTTCATATCAAAGCAAAATGCAAAAAAGCCACAAGAAAAAAAGTCAAATGTTCTGCAAAACTGCAATGAAAGAATTGTAAAATAAAGTAATTTGGTCACAAACTGTAGTTTGAATATGGAAGTATTACGAGAGATTGGATTTGCTGTTTTATGGATTAGTGCTGCTAGCTAAAGGCCGAGTCACACAGCGTACGTACATTTAGAGTGTTGCACAAATGCTCATATGTGAATATACATGAGAAGTGGGAAAAGTTGTGCTCTTTCACGTCAAATGTTTACAGATGCATCATGAATGTACCACGTTAAAACCCCGAAGAAGTACGAATGAACCACGCAAAGAACACGTACATCAACGTAAAAGCTGAATTCATGCATGTAAGCACAACATAAAAGTCTTACGTCTGTGGTACGTTCATGAAAAATCTGTCAGACATGTGGAACAGTCGTGGAAAGCCACACATTTGCGTGTGCATCTCTCAAAAATCACGCACAATTGTGTAAAATTTAGGTAGAAAGAAACTACGTAAAATACACATAAACTGCATGATTCTCAACTGACCAAAAATTGGTCCATACAGTCTTCTGTCGAATGAAACACAAGCATCATTAAAGACCCAAATCTCATACGTGGAAAATGGTCAAAATGTACATAGTGTGTACGTAGTTGTAAGTTCCCTGCCTGCTTGTGTGTTTGGGTCCTGCATACATTTTACTGGGTTTTCTGGTTTAGAAGTGGACATGTTGCTGCAAAGCAGCAAAATTGTGAATTCCATGTGAATTTAGTGTCATGAGCAGCCCAAAGGTAGACTCATTTGGGCCCCAAAAGAGAAATAGGTTTATGGTTGCTCCGGCAACACGTGGAGTTATGGACAAACACTAACTTTGACGCCCGTTTAACCAACAGGGACATGCCTTGAAAGGCTGGATGGACTGAAATCGAAGTTTTGATACCTGCATCCACTCGATTCAATTACATTCAAATCCACAAACACAAAATCTCTTATTGGAAAATAATTTATTGACTTTATATAAAAATCTCTATAAAAATAATCGTTTTTACATTTAAATAAAGAAATTCTTACAGAAACGGCTAAATTAAGTTTAAATCACATTTTTAAGTCCATCTTGTAGTTCAGTTTTGTAATGTAAAAGCGATGAGTCGGTCCTTGTAGAGCTCCTCGGGATGCTCTTCGATGTATTTCTTGATGTACCAACAGGAGATCCGAGCCTTTAAGTCTTCTTTCACCAGAAAGTCCATGGCAGCCTGGAGGAGATGCGCAGACACGTGTTCATGTTTCCAGGGTGCAGGGTTTACCTGAGAGCCTCACCTGCGACAGCAGAGCTGCAGCACCTTGGCCTCTGAAGGTCTCAGGCACGTAGGTGGACATCAGGTCCACCTCCTTCTCCCCGGTGAACTTGTAGTGCAGCACTGCGCACTCATCGGAGTCTGAGGAGGATCGAACACAGACATGAGAAGCTGAACAGATTTCACTTTATTTGGATTCCTAACAACATCTAGAATGCCACAGGTCTCCCAAATGATGCGTTAGTTAGTCTTCGAGCTCTACAGACGCGTGTCATTAACGTGAGCGCGAATGGAGGACTTCGGGTCAGCAATCCCGCAGCAAATGCGGGTTTTTGCATGGAGTTTTGCGGGGCAGTCCCTGTTCTAGATCATATATTATTTCAGTTCATTATTTCTGACAAATCCGATAGTTTAGGAATGTTGTGAAGGTATTATATAGTGTTAAATTAAAACGAAAAATCTAATGTATTATTTTCCTAAAAGTTCGTTCCAGCAGGCCGCAGCAGACCCCGGACTCTCTTAGGAAGGCGTCCCCGGCCTTGAGTTTACCTGTCCCGCCGCTCGGCATGAGGGTGAATCGGTGTCCGCGCGGGTCATGTTGCACCTGAAACTTGCTGCTGCTAAACGTACGGAAGGCTACCTGACAAAACCTCACCCGGAGAGGTAAAGCACAGAGTCTGGAGGTCATTTTAAAGGCCATTTACTGCGATAGGAATGTTTGCGACAAGCGGGTATTTCCTGATGTTTCCTCTAGAGGGCGACAAATACATAAAAAAAAAAAACAGCACAAGTGGCGACATCTGTCCAGTACGGAAACCAAACTGGACCAAATTTACTTAAAGTAAATAAATTAGTTCCGCGCTTGTGTGTGTAATTAAATCATTGTGTGTGTGTTTTAAATTTGTAAATATTTCACACCACAGTCCTAATTTTCTTTTGAATAAATGTAATAATTTTTTAAGGATGATATGTGGCCAAGGTTTTCTATAAAGTTATCAATGTAACTCATTAATAAAACAATAACATTTTCTTCTTTTGTTAAATAATCTTGGAACACACACAAAACTGAAGAGAATAGAAAAGTTTTGTCTGATAGAAACCGTTGTTCTCTTATTAAAAAAACAATTATTTAGATTTTATTTGCTTTAGTCTTGTGTATTCTTGGAAGGATTAAAATACCTTTTTAAATGATGCCATTGGCTTGTAAATGATAGATGTTCATTGATAAATGACAGCAAACTGTGTATCCTGGATGCTGATGTAGGCTTTACTTTTGAGAGGATAAACTGATTTGAATAACAGATTCAACATCGTTTGAACGATTTTATCATAATTAGCATTATTCAAAAGGATTTTAAAATATAGGAGTAAATACTCAGAATTTTACTAAGCACAGTGGCAAAAGTTTGCTATTGGCTCTTTTACATTTAAATATTATATATTGTAATTCAAAATGCCTCTTCTAGCACAAATCTAACCGAGGTTAAAGTTATCTATATTTTACATTACATGCAAAATGTAAAAATACTCTAGAAAATCACTTTTTAAAATAATCCACATGTTAAACAAACAGCAAAACACTTTTGGCAAATTTTTATTTTTGTATTTGTAGATCAACAAATGACAAAACTAAACAGAAAATGAGACTAACCTTCACCCTCGTTTGGTACAGAATTAGGCTTCACGCTGATAAATGTTTGAAGCAAACAAATCGGAGCTTTTTAAAAGCCTGTCTTTAGACTTTGTGAGATATGTGTGAGCTCCTCGTTGTGAAGCTTGACCTGGTCACAGCAGCAGCTTCACATCTGTTCAGAAGCAGCAGAGTTGTTCACTCCTGCCGCCATCACAGAGAAGAACACGCTGGGGAAAAGGGACCGGGCGTAAACGGCCAACTTGGGCAGAGAAGGCGCCATCAGGACCTCCTTCTTCTTGTTGCTCAAAGTCTTAATAATCTCTGCCGTCGCCTCGTCCGGAGAAACACCGAGAGGCTTTTTGGTGAACAACACTGCAGAAAGAAGCAGCACTAAAGATTTGTCTGTGTTGCTCTTTCTGGTTTTCTGGGATTGTACTCACGGGACATGAAGGATTTGGGGGGTTTGCTTTTGGAGGCAGACCGGCTAATGAAGGTGTGGTTGATGGTGCTCACGGAGATGCCGTACTCCTCCACTTCTGCTCTCAGACAATCAAAGAAAGCCTGAACCGCATGTTTGGAGGCTGCATCTGGAAGACAATCCAAAGTGACTCTCTGGACTTCCAGATCCGGGCTGGACTAAAACCCCGTGGTCCAAACTCACATGCTGTTCGAAAGGGGACCGCTATCTTTCCTTGGATGCTGTTGACCAGGATCAGATGACCACTTCTCCTGGAGATCATGGAGGGCAGCACACCTGGAGAAAAAACACTGTCACTTATCTCTGCCCCCAATAATCATCCTTCACCCGTTCTAGTCATCCACCTTTAGCCAGTGTGATGGGTCCAAAGTAGTTGTTGTCCATTAGAAGTTTGTCCGTCTCAAGAGCCAGGGTCTGTGCGGGAGCTTTGACCTTCATGCTGCTGTTGAAGATGAGGATGTCCAGGCAGCCGTAACACTCCAGAACCTCTGAGACAGCTTCGGCCATGCCGTCCACGTCCCCAAAGTCCAGCAGCACCAGCTTAGGGGGAAATGTCTGAGAAAAACTTCAAAGTTACTTTGATGAAAGTGTGTGGAAGCTGGATGAGCAGATTCATGGATGTAACACTGACGAGCGTGGGATCAGAACCGTTTGCCAATTCATCCGAAAGTTCTTCAAGCTTCTCCCAGCTTTTGCCACAAAGGATCAGCCTGGCGCCTCCTTTGTGAAACACGCCGGCACATTCTTTGGAAAAGACACACACAGACTGAAACCCAGAAACAACGCTGAAAGAATCTGCTCCTGAAACAATAGCCTACCTTTTCCCAGTTCAGACAAAGCATCAGTTATTATTACCACTTTGTTGCGCACAGATGTTTTAGACAGCAAAGCAAGAACCGCCCCATAGAGGTAGAAGAAGCCGGCGGTCAGCACCACCACACACGGCACCAGGAAGACAGTGGTGGCCCATGTCAGGCTCATGTCCTGCTGGATGATCTGAAGATATTTGACTTTATCATGAATATGCAGCAGAGAAGATAAAGCTAGTTAGTAAAATGTACATTTCTGATGGTATGTTCTCTTTCACAGCAGGTCCAGCCACACAAAAGAACTGGATGCATGTTCAGTGAAGGTATAGTACATGTTGAAGATGAAGAAACGTTCCGTTCATCCCATAATTGGTGATATTTTAACTTCTAATAAGAACAAATTGCTCTGTAAATACACTGCCAAACACTAGATGGTGCTATCAGCTCTTTTGCTGTAGCAGGAGCTGTTGCGACATGCTAATACTAAGGCAGTAGACCTAGTTATTACTAGGGATGGATACTGGTACCACATACAGAACTGCTTAGAATCGAACCAAATGGGACAGCATTAAACCGAATCATAAAAATGAATGGGTGCATACCTACGGCATACCAGTGCGTGTACGTTGAAAGTGTCAAACGATTGTTGTAAATTTAAGAAGGATTTATTGTTTGCTGTTTTGTTACTTTATCTCAGACTGAATGTGAGCCAGCTGAAAGGCTTCATTGTTACTCGCCTATTAGCTCATTAAGAACTTTTTTAGTTTTGCTGTACAATACCAGCCAATCATTTTACCTTTCCAGGAATTGTGGGCGGACCCATACAGGAATGGGTGAGGCCGTGAGGGTGGGAAAGAAAAAAAGAAAAAAACATTTCCTCGTGCGCAATACGGATCGGATAGACCCAGCCGTGCGGTCTGATCAGCACAAGTACAGTGAGTTTGGTTCTGATTTGTAACATTTATTTTTTTCTGTTTTTTGTCAACATTTTCATCATTCTAAACATTCATTCATTCATTTTCCAAACCGCTTTATCCCTTTCGGGGTCACGGGGTTGCCGGACCCTAACCCGGCTACTCATGGGCGAAGGCAGGGGACACCCCTGGACTGGTCGCCAGTCTGTCGCAGGGGCATTCTAAACATTTTAAGAGTTTTTTTTTATTGTTATTAACATCCAAAGACATACGCTGACCGTGAAATGCTTGGAAGTAGACATATTTTTAGCCGTTACAGATCGAATAGTGACAGTACTCATCCCTGCTACTGCTAGAGTTAGCATGTGCAAGTTTTCTGAAAATGATAAAACAGTCTGTAAACCTCAGAGCATTTAAATGAGCAGTAGGGATGACCTCAGAATTAAACCAGACGTTGATTTGCAAAACTTTATCGACACTCTCCTCTATCTGCAGTGAAATTCTTGTTTTAACACTGAAATCAAGCTGACAGTTAGGTGTTAAATGTTGCTACAGAAAACACTGCGTTAATCTTTAACTCACCAAACAAACTGTTTTTGTTTCTTTTTGTTTCAATCGGTACAAAAACAAAAGACCGGCGTTTTGAGGGATTTTCACAGAACACACAAAAAACAGGAAATCTTGGAATCCTCAGGAACTGCCCATTCAACATGATCACATTAATGATGGCTGTTGGGTTAAAGTGGGTTTGAGGAAATAAACACTGTTGTTAAAGCAGAACTGATAGTCTTGTTGATGCAGATGGGATGAGAGACGTCATCAAGACTGTCATGAATGTGCACTTCATACCCAGTGGCCTTCCACCTTTGACATATTGGAATCCATCTCAACTTCTACACCAATTTTTCTAACTATGTATGTTGATCTGGAAAAAGATAAAGAAAAAATGGACGACCAAATTTTTACACCAGATTTATGCAAGTCAAAACAATACGATAAATAAAATAGGAGTGATTTTGAATCTGATATTTACTTTAATATGTTTGCTCTTTTCTGACCTTGAATATAAGTTGATGTGGCATTAATACAACAAAAAGCTTGAAGAAATGACACAAATGGGATATATTTTTTTAATCTTAAATAGATTTCTATGTTTAGTTGTTGCGTCTACATCAGAGCACGTCCAACATTCTGTTTTCTTGTGGGCGTGTCCAGGTCAGGACTTGCTCTGGTTCTGTGTGGTTACATTAAATATCCACCAAGCATGTGAGATCTGTGAGGATTTCTTTACAAATGTTCGCCCACCTTCTTTTTTAGATCAAACAAACAAAAAAACAGTTCAATTACAGAGTTCCCCTGTTAAGTCACAGTTTTTGGTTTTTAAACGGCACACTGGGCTCCTGGTTGGCTGTTGATCTTGTCAATCAATCTCTTCTGTGCTGTGTCTCCTGCACAGAGACACGGCACATGCAGTTTGCCAGAGTTACATGAAACTCAGTCATGATCAGATCTTTGTTTTCATTCTATAATCCTGGTCTTATTTTCTATGAAGGTTTGAACAATAAGAGCCAAAAGAGAGACACAAGTAGCATCTAACAGAGAAAAGAGACTAAAGTACAATGTTTCTACAAATTAGTTGGGAATCCAAAGAAGCTTTGGGTTTAAGTTTACTAGCTTCAGGAAGATGTTTCCAAATATAAACTGCACTGAAATAGAAGCAGCTCTCAGTGTCTCAGAGACACAAGAATGATCTGGAAATAAAAGTTCTTCATTCTCTGTGTGGAGTGAACTCAAGATCATTCTCACCCATCGTTTTTTTCCCTTTTTCAAAGATTCGCTAGAAAATCACAGAAAAGCTCTTTATCGACTGATCAAGTCATGTGACCTGAACGTTGCTAGAATTAAATTAGCAGCCGCCACTTACTGCTTTCCGCAGGTTTCCTTGAATCCGTCTCCTGAGGAGCAGTGGCTGCTCCACTCAGCTGAGCTCCTCCAACTGGACGGCAGGTCGACCCGCTGCAGCAATACTCTGGGATGGATTTGGGCTCTTTTAATAGCAGCACAGCTGAGTCGGTTATTTTCAACATGGAATGTCCAGGGTGACAAGCCTGGAAGAGAAGGGCTTCCATCGGCCCAGGGAAGCTTTGTTTGAGTAGAGAAAGCTTTTTAAAGTTAGTCCAACAAAGGAAATAACACTTTTATTTTATCCCTGAATTTCACTCCCCAGGCATGTTGTTGCCATGGAAACCACGCAAAGATTAATAGAGCTTCCCTATCTGAAATTGTGTGTCAAAAGAAGTAAAAAAAAAAAACTTTAATTAGAGATTTAAACCTGCAAATTTGCTTTGATTCGTTTAATCTAAAGATATAAAAACATGTTAAAAGCATTTGATTCAGAGGAGATACTTGGTTCTTTAGACAAACCAGATTTCATCATGGAACATTTAGCAAACCCAGCAACACCTTCAGCGTCTCACATGCTGCCTCAACCCATGGCTCCCTCACCAGCGGTTTCTGGGGCTTCTTCCAACTTAAGTAATTCAGACCGGACCGGTCCACGTCTCACTGCAGGACCACCTCCACCAACGAGCTCACCTGTACCCCACTGAGGAAACCAATGTATCTTTTCTGTGTTCCCTGCTCTCTGGTAAAGCTTTGGAGTGGTTATCTGCAGTCTGGTCTGGGGGTTCGCTGACCTTTCACTTCTGTGCTGTCTGTTGGCTGCAACGCGCCGTCTACCAGCATGCCAACAAAGGAAAGGCTCCAGGTCATGGTGGTCTACATATTCAATTTAGTGAGCATCGATGAATACTGGTTTTTCATGTTCTTCTGGGAACTTTTCCCAGACTTCTGGGAAATTTCCAAAGCACTGGTTTTTGAAAATGTAAATTTGGACAACCTTGAAAAGGATTTTTTTTTTTTTTTTCCTCCGAGCAGATTATTTACATTGGATTATTTAAATCCAGGTTGAAGACCAACCTGTTCTCAGCTGCATTCGATTAGTTTTAATTCAAAAGTTTACATCCACTCTATTGAATTTATTTTTTAACTTTCTTAACATTATTATTTTCACAATAACTCCTCTAATATTTATTTGGAATGCTTCTTTTAATGTCTTGAACTGTCTTTGTACATGAAATGTGTGAAACTTGCCTCCTTGGCTATTTAAATTCTATCAAAGAAGCCGTCAGTTAAGAGAGTAATGTGTTTGTAAAATTTGACCTTTTTGCTATTATAACAAATCAATCATAAAATTTTTTAAATTAGTTATTAAAACATTATTTAATAAGATAATTATGCTTTTATTTTGAAAGTATCGCGTAAATGTTTTGCCTTTTCTTTTTTATATATTTATAGTTTTCGAGATTCATCCATAACTTTTTAATTTATTTCTTAATATGAACCCATTTTTGCCATAGATTATTTCTCATGTTCTTTAGATGTATTTAGACTTATGTGAGTAAATCTTTATGAATAAAGAAGAGAATGGAGCTTCAAAATAAATTTAGAAGAGGAACAACAGCATGTAAATAATAAATCAAATATTTACAGTTATAGAAACTTTAAGAAAATATTCAGATTTAATGTTAACATTTAAAAAAATGTTTAAATATTACTTCTATGTTAATATTCTTAACATAGAAGTTAAAATGACCAATCTGCATTAATGTCACATAATCAATTTACACATCCATTTATGTGCATTTATTCTGTATTTTGTCCCCTCCGAGCCTCCATAGAAACCTGTCAAATCTCTTTTGTATTTAGGTTGCCAAAACAGAAAAAGTTTGACTTTCTTCCTTCCGGTTTTCTGCTCTCCTCCTCAGATTTTCTCAGATACATTTCTGCAGCAGAATGTCAAAGAGCCAAGCAGGCGCTCACCGGCTGCAAGTTCACCAAAGGTCACCAAATATCGCGACCCCGAAATGTACCACAGACATGAGTTTTGCCACTCACAGACGTACCAGACTTCAGTCTTTGCTTCTGCTTAGAAAAAACCTAAACAGTGAACTGAAACTATTGTTAATCAAAAAATCTACCATAGTATTCCTTTGCAGTAGAAAAACCTGAAGTATATCACTCCTAATTCAGTAACTGTACAGTTTATTTTTTAGATGTTTTTAGACTTTTTTCCTAAAAATGTGAGAATGTTGGTTGGGGTTTTGTTTTTGTTTTTATTTGCTTGTTTCTTTGTGATCATCTGAACCAGAAGGACCTGGAAAGTCTAATCTGCCAATTTTCATCATGAAAATAATAACTACATATTTTTTTACTATTTAACCTTTACAGATAAATAATCTGTGTGTACGTTTCTCATTAAATTGTATTATTATGGATTTATGTGTATAAAATCCATTCTCATGCACTACAACTATACTTTTTGTTTAAATTAGATATGAGGTGTGACTCTAAAATCTGCAAAAACATGTGAAGTATGTATGATGAGTCAAATAAACAGCTTTAAATTAATTGATAATTTTCCAAAATTTACATAGTGGAAAGAAACTATGTGACATTTTCTGAAGAAAAGTTTAATTAGAAAGGAGCTCTACATCCTGCTGAAAGACGCTCTTCCTCTTTTATTTTTGAAGGTTTTTTACAGGAAGTGCCAACGCAAAAATAATTTTAAACCTGATAAAATGAATTCGTACGAATAGATTCTAAAAAAAAACCTAATTTAACCTAATTTTTACTTTTTTAAAAAATGCTCCAGTTTAGCTTTTTCTTTGCTGACATGTAGTTTCTTTAAAATAACCCAATGACATAATTAAGCATAAATTATTCCATCATGAAAATAAATAATAAAAATTTCCCATAATATAATCAAATAATTGGATAGATTGTTTCTTTTCAGATGATACTTAAACTTTCTTAAATGCTTAAACTTGAAGTATTAAAGCTTTCTTGTAATCACATTTAAAACGGAAGTTTAGTAAAACAAATCAAAACACAATTTTTAAATTTTAAAACGATTTGGTATCTGTTTTCATATTAAATTAACTGTCAAAGATTGTTATCTGTAACATTTCCGTTTTCTTTCTCGTTTTATTATCTGAGGATCTACGCTGTTTTATTTTGAAAGCTACAACCGGATGTCGGATTTTACTACGTTACGTCAGACAACGTGGCCATGACTACAGGCGTCCTCGGTTTGACAGATGTTCCTCCGGGGTCCGCCGCTCAGTCGATGCCGAGCTGCAGAGCAATGGAGCGGCCGGAGGTCGGAGTTATCACCGCGAAGCAGCGAGCCATGGCCGGGGAGAAGACTTCCGGTTCCTGCAGCAGGTTCCAGGCCAACATTTTCAACAGAAACAAATGTCAGAACTGCTTCAAGTCGCGCGAGCTGCATCTGCTGAACGAGCTGGAAATGGAGCGCGTGAGTGACCCTTTCAACTACCGACCGCCACTTGAAGCCCCGCGAAAGGGACGAAAAAACGGCCCGTTTGACGGAGCCGTTGCTGGAAACCCAAATGTTTGCCGGTTCCCGGCGTGGGAACAGGTTCTTGTAAAAGTTCTGCTACTTTTTCTAGACTTTATGTGATGGAATTTAACCGAAAAGCAGACGTTTGTTGATGCTCGTTCCTCCTGTCGTAAAGATTCTATTTTGAAAAATGTTGCCGCAAATGAACTGGTTTTAAGAATTATCACCGGAAATTTCATTTAAATTTGTAAAAGTTTAACTATTATTTTTAATTCTTAATTTAAAAAAACGTGAAAATCCTACAATGCATATTTTAGAAGTTTGAGGCTGAAATTTCAAAATAAAACTTTAACGTTACATTAAGTTTTTTATAAAAATATTTTTAAAAATCTATGAAAATTACTGACATATATTTGTTAATGTTGTTATTGTAACGTTAAGCGTATTGATGTCCATTATTGTGAAAATCACTATTAAAATGATGCTAAATAGGTTCATACAAAACAAGTATTTGTTTAATTTAATATTTAAGTTTAAAGTTGAATTATAATAGGATTGAAACATTAGTTATTTTTTCCATAAAGGAGACTCAGACAGTTGAAGGATGACGGTAGCTGTGTCTCCTCATTTTGCTTAAGGCTGTTTATCAGTTGCATCACGTCATCATATATATTTTTACCAATATATAGTTTCAGCATTTCAATCTTTTTTGTATTTTGTAAAAAGTGATGCTTAAAGTGAAGTCAAATAAAACATTTATTAAATCCCAAGGTGTATTATTTTTTCAAGGATGAACTTTCATGTCAGTCAAAAAACGTTTTGTCAGTGACCTCAAAAACAGCATCTTAATCAATGTTTTTAATCCCTTTATCCAATTTTCAATGAAACATTTGACTGAACACTTCATCATTGTTCAGCAGCCTCTTTAGAATGTTTTTGGCAAATTTATTTATAGAATTTCTCTGTAATTTATTTAGCGTTTTGTTCAGAATTTTAAAAAAAGAATGATAAACCTTTTTTTAATTATTATTATAGTGTTTGCTTATTCCACTTTGACTTCAGCTGTTTTGGCATTTTTCAATTTGTACATTTTTTTTAGATTTTCCTTCCTCTTTATTCCAGTTATCGTGATTGACAGCAGTTAGTGGACGATCCACATTTATGAAAGATTGTAGGTTTTTTTTCTGCAAACATTGAACTTTTAAAGTTTGTCTTGTTTAACTTGTTTTGGATCTTTTCACTCTCAGCTTTACATATTATTTTTTACTATGTATCAATGCGATCTGTTATGTCAGAGCGAGGTGAAAGCTCTGCAACACCGGTCTGCAACATTTACTGTAATAGAGATGATAACAAGACTCTAAATTTCAGAAACAGCCTAAATGTTTGTCACGTTAGAGCCCACAACATTCAAGAATCAGCAAAAATATGACAGAACTTACCCAGAGCATCGCCTGCATCTTTTTTTGCGACAAAAATGAGTTAGAAATGGATGTAAATGTTAAGGAATCTTTAAAAATCCTTTAATACTGCTGAAGTGAAAGTATCATGAGTAAATAAGCCTAAAGTTTCAGACAAAGACTTCTTTCAGATGGATTGCATAATTAGATTAAAACTGATGTAGCAGCACATAAGCAATTCCTGCTTCTGCTGGGAAACTTTAAGATCCTGAAATTTAATCTGAATGTTGGAGAGCTGATGACTTCTGGGACATGTGGAGTGAAAAACTCGTCTCAGGAGGCTCACGGTAGAGCGTAAATGCAGAATCTGGACTTGTGTTTCATCCATGCTTGTCTTGTAAAGACAGGCAGGAGTTCCTGTGTTTTTTTTTCCATCACAAATGAAGTGAATGAATCACCCTGCACTTGGAGCTCTGCTGAAAGCGGCCTGGATGTCGGCCAAACGCTGACGTTCATCCACTCGCTGATGGAGTCTGAGCAGAATGAATCCATCTTCTGTTTCTGTAGGAGCTGCTCCCCGGGTCTCCTGTGGAGGTGTACAGAGGCGATGGAGGCGACTTCCTACATGCCTCGCATTGTTAAAACATGTTAAAAAACACTCTGTCCCACTGCCTGCTACCACCCTGCACTGTAATTTCAGCAGCATTGCTCAACCTGCTGGCAGCACTCATGCTGTTACTCTGACATTGTCCTCCAGGAAGCTGCTTCCCGCTGTGCTTTTCCAGGTTTTCTCTGGTTCTTCTGGTACTTTTCAGTCAGTGACGGTCATATATTGTGGCAGCAAAAAGAAATGGTTTGTAAAATCTCTAAATTATGTTTTTCTGGCCACAGAGTTTCCATCAACGATTCTCTTTTACTAAAACAGTTTGTTCCTGTTCGTGTCGTGGAATCAGGGAAGATCTGACCGTCAGATAGGGACGCCTCACTGACTCGTCTGAGCTTAAAAATCTGAAGTTTTCAGGTCGAATCAAACTTTGGATTCATGATTGAAACCGACATCAGAACTTTGGGGATTCTCCGTGTCCTCTCAGAGAAAGCGTTTGGGATCTTCTCAGAGGAACAGTGGAAGCTTACCACCTGTCTGACTGACCGATGTGTTTGCTGACTGTTTTCCAGCCGAAGCCCGTCTACGGAGGCTGGCTGTGTTTGGCTCCTGAGGGGACAGATTTTGGAAACCCGATGCAGAGGTCCAGGGTGAGGCGTGGAGGACTTTGGTGTTGGTGTTCCTGCCTGATCTCTCAGCCTGACTGTTTTCTGTCTCTGTGCTCAGAAATGGCAGCGGCGCTTCTTCATCCTGTTTGAGAATGGCGGGCTGAGCTTCGCGCTGGACGAGCTGGTGAGCGCCGCTCATAGCCGTAATCCTGACTGCTGTGTCGGATCAGGCCAGATGCTGCAGAACCGCAGCAGATGATTTGGGCTTAGTGTGCACCCCCCTCCCTCTGCTCTCATACCCTCAAATCTAATCCCTTCATCCCTGTCACTCCCTGCTCCACACCACAAATGACTTTCATCCATCTGCATGTTCAGCCTCAGTGATTCCGCTGCTGTGACTCTCCTGCAGCCCAGCACGCTGCCACAGGGCACTGTGGACATGAACGCCTGCACGGACATCTGCGATGCCGAGCCCAGGACAGCCCAGAAGAACTCCCTCTGCGTCGCCACCCCCGAGCGGGAGGTGTTCATCCGCGGCGACAGCAGAGAGATTATAAACGGGTCTGTGCACCGCCGCCTCCAGCCTCTCA
This sequence comes from Adrianichthys oophorus, assembly GCA_036245035.1. Classification (NCBI taxonomy): domain Eukaryota; kingdom Metazoa; phylum Chordata; class Actinopteri; order Beloniformes; family Adrianichthyidae; genus Adrianichthys; species Adrianichthys oophorus. Next base: position 3,580,347 of record BSAI01000089.1, on the reverse strand, counting down.
GGAGCGTCTCCAGGACCGCTGCCTCTCACCTGTCTCTGTCTCTGCTGCAGGTGGAGCGAGCAGCTCTGCGTCTTTCTGCGGACCAACAAACAGAACCTCAAGAAGAAGCGCAAGGTTGAACCTGTGGCCAATCAGGTAGCAAAGGAAGCCGTTTGTGTTGGTTTGTAGGAACATCTGGAAACCTTCAGATTCAAACAGACACAAAATTCTTGTTTTTTTACTGAGAAAAATCTTCAACACATTTTCATGAGAATAAGCATTTTTATTCTCAAAGTAAACAAGAATGAACTGAACATTTTTGAAGAAAGACTGAAGAGTCACTGAAGTTCTGAAAGTAAAAGTCCTTCACTGTTGTCCCCCCATTGACACCTCAGTGAAGCTTTAGGTCCAGAAGCCCTGATAGGAAAGCAGGTTTGCATCTAAAAGAAGTTTAGATGAGAGGTAGGAAATTCAGCTGTTGGACATTAGACTGACTCAACTCAAAATAATGCATGGAGATACACAAATCCATAAATTGATTAATAACACAGTTATAAGTTTGTAATAAAACATAAACCTCCTAATTACACTGATATAAATGAATCATAAAACAGCTTTCTGTTTCCTCACATCAAAATTAAATAAAACTGTTTCTTAAAACGATTCTCCGATCGTCACCAGGAGCCCAGTCCAGCAAAGATGGCTGCGACTGGGGCCACCTTTCCAGGACCCGATGGGGACCCGACGCAGCGCGGACGGCTGGACCCGACCCCAGCCTGGACTGGCCCTAAAGCAGAGTCCCCGGGTCCTGAGTGGACCCCTGCAGGTAAAAACACACGGAGCTCTTTCATGTCCACTTCCTGTCCTGAAGACGTTTTATTGGCTGGTTTGTGGGCGTGTCGCTCTGCTGCTGAAAACACTAACGGATGAGAGGAACCTGCTGACCTTTGACCTGTAGGCATCATTAGGACTGAGCTGCAGACTCTTAAAACGAGCACGAAGCAGTTCCTCCTCTCAGCTGGAGTTCTGAACTGGTCCAGAGAGGTTCTGTCTGCATCATTACTGCAAACACAAACACAAGAAGCCCTCTGAGTTGAGCAGGAGCCTGGAGGTTCTCTGCAGCTTCCCCCTTTTTTTAAAAAATATAATCAAATATGACAAGACCTATTTTCCAGGGTAACACCTGGAAATATCACAAAGAAGCTTCAAAGATACGATGTAACGTTTGTCGCAGAGACATCCTAACAGACTCACTGGTTTTAACAATCAGTGGGTAGATCGAATGGAACAAAGAAATAAAGAACATTTCTTTCTGTATGTCCTCCATCATCAGAAAAATGCCACCATGACATGTACTAAACGCCAAAAACAGGATTTCCATCATAGCGGCATAGTCTTTAAACTAATCATCTTTGTTTGATCTGCTGATCTCCTTTAGAAGTTTCTGTGAAACATTACGAATGAATACATATCTAAAAAAAGATATGAAATACAACAAGGAGTTGGGGACTTTACTGTCAATACTTTTTATCACAGAAAAAAGCAAAGAAACCTTTGCTGCTTTGTAAAGCGGCAGCGTTTAATACCTGACTGTTAGAATAAAGGAAAAGAGACAATCAGAGTGTAGTTTGTGTGGACGTCCTACAGGCACCCATAGGTCACATGCACACCACGTGCGTGCAGCATCTAGTATGGAGCCAGCACTCACACCTTACTATAGAGTGTGGCATGAGGACACCGTTTGACAGCATCAGCCGTATGACAAACATGCGTGTAACTTCAGTTCGTCCTACGATACACTTACCACGTGCACGGCAATGGTACATTCCATTTTAATGACAGCCTATGAAGTGGCTGTACGAGCCTCGAGGCACACCTGCGCTCACCTTAAGATGCAGCCACTCCTCTGTATGACCCTCCACAGACCCGGACAACCCAAAAACCAGCAGCACCCGTATGGGGGTGCATGTGACTATTGCTTAAGACCCAGGAGGATCTGGATGAGACTTTGAGGAGTGCTGCTTTGCATCTTCTCTGTGGAATTGTGTCATTTCCTGGACTTTACTGCTTTTCAAGAAACTTCTATGTTTCTAATAAAACATTTCACAAGATGAAACACAAACAAAGAACTAAACCGGTTCAAGGTTTTATTGCATGGGCTCCACTGCTTCTGTTTACCCTCCGTTTCCATGAAACCAAGACACCGGTGACAGGACGTCCCAGGCAGACCTTCAGAGATCATGAAACCATCCGTGATCGGAATCGGTTTGAGCTTGGGTCAGCAGACAGCTCCCGTAGATGTTCAGCCTCCTCTGTCAGAGGAAGTCAAGTCTTTCTGATGAAAGCTCCAGCTCCTGGGAATGCTGGATGTTCAGTTATGAATATTGAAATAATGAATAGGCGTACGTTTGTAGAGGAGGGCCATAGGAGGACTTTAAATCTGAGCGCATCTCTGCTATGAACTCCAGGTCATAACATGCAATTAAATGTCTAAAAAGAAATTAACATCATGTGGTCGACCATAAACTCCTGAAAGGAGACTGTGGAGAGAAACGAATCTCCTCCAGGAGAAGCAGCTTCCAGCAGAGTCTGCCTCCATGAGCGGCGCGACATGTTCTGACCAGAACAAACGTCAGGGAAGCCTGTTTGGAGCTGACGTGAACATCTGCTGGCTGTTCTGATCACATGTTGACGTCACTCCTGCAGTGACAGGAGGAGGCCCCAGCAACGCCTCTTTGATAACAAGATGCAACTGGAGAAGGAATTTCAAGCTGTCGTGAGATCAGTGTGAAGAGACACAAAAAGTCTGGAACACAACAGCAGCTCAGGGTCAACCCTGATGAAAAAAGCTTTATTTAAAAAGTCCGACAGAGGTGCTTGAAACTCGGCTCAGAAAATATGAAACTGCGTTTTTTTTTTTAGATAACATGGAGATTCTCCATCATTAAGTTGATGAAGATCTGAAAGTTTTTCAGAGAAGAACAGAGTATGGTTTACATCCCTGATGACATCAGATGGTTCCTCTGCGTCTGGATGATTTTATACAGATGAGGAGAGTGAGCTCTGCCAGCTGGACTGACTGGGATGAGGCTGAACACTGATTTGATTTCAGAAGAAAATCTTTTATTAAAGAGAATGTTCCAGAACAAATACTCTATTGTTTTTCTTATTGTTCCTCGGTGGCTGAAGAACAGGTTCAAATGTTCATGACTGTGAGTTTTATGAAACTCCTCTGATGTTTGAAGGCTTATTTCCAACAATAAAGGATTTTTTGTCAGGATGTGCCTCTTCCGTTTTCATGGTGGAAAATGACAGCAAACAAAAGCAGGTTACACATGACTTCTTTTTAGAAATAATAATATTTCACCTGTAATAATTAGGCAATGAAGTCTTTAATCCCATTCCATTCCCATGGTCTTGGGAGATTTTTCTGATGATGGATGACGTAAGTAAGAAAATGTAGACTCATTTCTGAGTATTTTTTGTTTTATTCAAATTGTTGTGAATCAGGAGCAAAGAAAACCTACCTTTTGAAAAAACTTGTAGTTGTGACTCAGAAAAAATGCTGGGCGGGCCACAACCTCCCTGCTCCGCTCCATGCTGATGCATCCGCTTTTACAGACAAACAAATCCATGAACGTCTTTCTTTTCCTCGTCTGAGCTGAATCTGGATCAAAAATTGTACGGCTGGATAACTCCAATATTGCTCACCATTTTTGTTGCACTGATAATGTTTGATTGGGGTTTGTAAGGGGCTGTAAGCTAGCGGGAGAGCACGTAAACAGATGGATGATGGGAAGTGGGGGTGGGGTTGCTCGACAGTTCCGCTCTGCAGAAACTACGTCCTAGAAGACAACAGGTTTTTTGATTTGGGCTAAAAACGCCATAATCATAATGAAAAGTCCACTGGGAACACTTTGGAAATAGATCAGAAGATGATCAGAAGAGTGGGACTTCAACTTCTTGCCGTAAATGCCGTTCAGTTTGTCACAGACAGGTCTTCTGTCTTCCCCTTGAATTCTGGGTTTTTCCCCTTTCAGTTCGGGTTTCCTTCATCACCAGGATTCCTGCATTCGTCTTAATCCCAGAACATTTGCTGGTTTCCGTTGAGTCAGAGAAGGTTCCAAGTTCTGGTTTCATTTCCACAAGCAGACGGGATCCATCTTGACGCGCTGGTGCCGTTGACCCGCGATGACATCAATGTTATCAGGCCGGCCCAAACTCAGACTAATCAACTGTCCTGCAGTTGAAGCCTCTGTTGATGTTTCAATGGCAACAGCCAGATGGTTGCTCTGAATGTGGGAAGGTCTCGCTCACTTTGGAGGGAGACGTGGAAATAATCCTGCAGACAAAAACAGTTTAATAAAGAACGGAAATGTTCAGCTTCTGATGTTCCTGATCCAGAACATCTTTGAGGTTCTGATGGGAATCTTATCAACACAAAGGCTGAAATGAGAAGAAACATGACATCTCTTCAGATCTGAATGAGACTCAGATGTTTTCTGGAAGAGTTTTATGAGACGACTTTTGGGTTTTTGGCCGCAGGAGGATTGGTTTTTTCTGGCAGACATTTGAAAGCAGACACACACAAACAGGCTTCACTTCCACTCTGCCTTCCTTCTGCAGGCCTGTCATCCTCTACCCTGGACCCGCTCGGCGCCGATCACAGCCCAAACAGCCCAGTGGACCAGAAGAGAAGGTCAGAGATGTGTGAAAGAGCCTGATCTGCTTTTTATTTTCTGATATTTGCTCGCATGTAATCTGCGGTTTAAGAGCGTTTAAAGGGGAAATGTGCAAACAATTACCAGAGAGGACATGCAGCGCCTCCCCGTTTGCCCCCGGGATAAAGCTGCACAGCCATCATACCGCTGAACGCCAGATCAAAGCCCCCCCACCACACATCACCCCGCTGCTCTTTTAAATTTAGCTGAGAGAAACCCGGCGGTGTGCTTCGCTGAAGGAGTCGCCACTCAGAACCCTCACTGTTGTTGCCTTTTTGGGAAACAAAACCTTAAAAATACTTTTCCTTCCAAATAAGGTCAGAAATTCCAAAAGGCTGCAGTAATGAGATCTGTGTGCGTTGTTTCTCATGACCTCAGTGCAAACAGGCTGTCAGGGAAAGCAAGAGGAGGAGGAGGAGGAAGAGTGGACCTCTGTTTCAGGGCTCAGGGATCATCCAAATGAAGCCTCACAAACCTCCTCCTGTGTAAAAGTTCCTTTCTAGCTGAAAACAAATGCATGTTTAGCTTTCATTACATTTTCATTACATGACATCAGTAGAAAACAAAACAATAGGAGCAAGCCACGGTTACTCAGAAAAATCCCTTCCCACTGACTCCACCCTCATCCTTTCATCACCATCATCCTTTTCCACACTGCTCAAAAGAAGAAAGGGAAAACGATGAAAGCTCATTCTGTAACTGAACAAATGAAATAATCTGTTTAAGTGCTATATCCTTTACATAGCTGCATGTGGTGACAACACGACCACACTAAAATTATTCATGGAAATTAATAAAACTCCAAAGTAAAGTGGAAAAACACCCAACAGGCTGATCCAAATACAATATGATGTCTTTAAAACAAGTCACAAGGAGGCGTGGCCTCCATGTGGCCGTATGAGTTCCCTCCAATGCCTGGGCATGCCCCTGATGAGGCGACCCTCCTCCCACACCTGGACGCAAGCAACCGCCAACCCCTGGACAGTCTGTGGTGCAACCACGTCATCTCCAGACTCTGTCACACATGCTCAGTGTTAACCTGCTGTCTTCTGTGAAGAGCACAGGGTACCAGTGGCCAATTTGGCACTTCACCTGTGCATTCATACATTCATTCATTTTCCAAACCGCTTTTTCCCTTTCGGGGTCATGGGGTTGCCGGAGCCTAACCCGGCTACTCATGGGCGAAGGCAGGGGACACCCCTGGACTGGTCGCCAGTCTGTTGCAGGGGCCACAATCACACACCCATGCACACTTTCACCTGTGCAGCGTTTAGCAAATTCTATGATGCTAACTTGCTGTTCTGTGTGATCAAGGACCGGTTTAAAGTCGGAGAGTATTTTCACAGACCGACGGATAAACACAACAAGATGAATTCATAGGACATTCATAAAAACATTATTTTCTAAATCATAACAGAACTGAATCCACTGTTTTAGCAGCGTCTGTGTAGCATAACCGACTCTTGTGTTAAACTGAAAACTGTGACATGTCAGCTGTTGTGCTCAATCCTCCTTAAAGCTGCAGCTTTAAGTTCAATAATGAAATATAATGACAATGACCAGAAACATTTTACTGTTTTCAGGCGTTTTTTTGTTATGGTTTAATATAAAATGTGATCACCTGGAGGCAGAATTAGAAAATCTCTAATAAATCTGTCCTTGTTTTCTCAGCATGTTTAAATTTGACTTTTCAGTTAGATGACAGTAAAGACGTGTTCATACTATTTATACATTACTTTCATGCAATTTCATTTCCTAAAAAAAAAAAAGAATCAGAAAAATGTCTAAAAAGAAATGCTCCTAAAGTATTTCTGTGTAAAATAGTATTATAATTTGACTGATCAAATATATGTTAGCCCCGTAGATTTTTTTTTTATCAATCGGCTAACTTGGCCAGTGCCTCAAAAATAAAATTTCAGCCCCTGTGTGGAGCTATTTTAGTTATTTAAAATCTGACAAAATCAGAGTAACGTGCACTGTAAATTGTGCAGAAGGCTTATTCCTTCTGAAACTGGAAATACCACCAACCTTTTATCACCTGAAGCAGAGCCACCAAGCATGTTCAACCTCAGACCGAAATAAACCATAAATCTCCAGCAAAAAACAACAGAGTTAAGACCTTCACAGCAGCAACAGTCTAAACTAGAAGAGAAGAAATTCAGAGAATTGGCTTTTAGCTCCTCGATGATTCACAGGATGTTGACAAAAAATTTTGTCGGTTTTATGTTTGAAAACATTAGAATTTATTTGTAGAATGAATGCTTAGTGTTCTGTTTTATTTCTGTTCTCTTTTGAAACTTGAAAACTTTTGCTTTAATTTTCAGTTTAGTTTGTAATATTTATGTCTTTTTTTAGTTTTCTGGGGGAAAACTGTTGCATCGTGTTCCTTCAGTGCATCTGTGATGTTTAAATTATGATAGGAAATAAAGATTTCAATCTAAACAACCTGCTGATGATTACACATTTCTCTAATGAGCCACAGAGCGTTTACATTTGACGGATAGAGTTAACTGGGTAATATCATGATATTTATCAAAATCGCCTGATATGAAAATAAAAAATCACTGTAGCCCAGCCCTACACAGAAGTGTGTTTGACTTGGAGTAAGTTGACTTGTTTAAGAGTTCCCTTTATTTTTTTGAGCAGTGTATCTATCACTTTTTATTCTCTATGATCTGTCATTTCCATCATCTTTATATCTTCATCACACATTCATGTCCATCATCTGTTATCTCCAACGTCCTGTAATGTCATTTATCCAGTCAATTTTTGAGTTCTTTTATTTCAATTACTCTTTTATATCTAATATCCTGTCATTTTTTAAAATTATTTTTTCACTTTTTTATCTCTTTTTATCTTTTTATGTTGCTGTTGTTTTTATTCTTCTTTCATCTCTATCATCTGTCATCTCCGTCATCCTTTCTATATCTATTATTCTGTCATTTTTATCTCCTTTTTAATCTCTATCACTCTTTCATTTCCATCATCTTTGTAGTTATGAGAGATGTATGAAAACTACAACTTTTATGAATATCGTGGGTCATATGTTGTAACTACTTAATTGTTTTTTTTATCGTGACCATATTAAAACTATCCAGGCAAACACTTTAGGGGGAATTTTAATGAAATCAGGTTTTCCATGGAAGTGTTGTCTGTAAGCAAACCCAATTCTGTCCTGCTGAACAATGTTTCCAAGAGTCACCAGTAAAACCAGATTGTAAATACAGCTCAACAGAGTCAATTTTGTGGTTGGTTTGCAGGTGGGACAGCTCTTCCGAGCGGCCTCTGCGGTTGGATGAATCCAGGATGGGGCAGGAGGGAGGGGCAGCTGCGTGCCGACAGGGCAGGACACAAACTCGCCCCGGAAAGCGCGAGGTAAATCCCACCATTCACGAGTCCACTCAAACCTTCAGTATCCGGTTCCTGCCATGAACTTTGCTGTCGTTGGTCACTTCAGAGGTTGAATGAAACATCTCTGTAAATGTAGAGTTGATGAATCCAGCAGGATCTGGACTCCTGATCCAGAAGGTGAAGAGTCTGAAGGTTGCACTTGTGAAACATTAAAGGTAAACAAACAAAAGCTTCACTGCGTCGTTTCTGACAGTAACCTGCCAGAGATTATCTCTAAGAGTCAGTGTTTCACGTTTGGTTTCCTGCTGTGATGAGAGATTTATTCATGTTGCACGTAAGCCAGGAAATGCTGAAGAACCAGTCTGACCAAACCTGACTCGGATGAAGTTATTGGGCAGAAGAGAGCATTCATTTTACTGCAGCTGTTTCCACATGAAGGTTCGGTTCTGGAGTTTTCATCTGATGGAAATGTTGATGATCAGAGCTGACTAATGCTGGCGCGGGTTAACCACGGCTGAGGTCACTTACAGCATCCAGCTGTGCTCGGCTGTGACTCACGGCCGTGAAGCCCTGAAGGTCACGTGAAGCCCTCAGTTCATTGATCACAGGCAGACATGATGCATTCACAGCCGTCGCTCGTCACTCTGGAAGCAGGTGGTTCGATTCGTCAGAAAACGCGTGGCAGCACGTTCCCGCATGTGGAGGCATGTGGACAAAAGCGCTGAATCATTCAGCTGCTGTTTATTTGTCAACCAAACTGGTTCTGATGCCCTGAAGGCGTTTGTGCTGCTGTTGCACGGCGCCGTTCCTCATGACAGCCTTCTTTCAGGGATTCCTCAGAAGCTGGTCAGGACTGGAGGCTCACATGCTTTTCTGAACGCTCCGATGACTATCTGCACCATCACATGACAGCTGCGTCCACAGTGTCGGTTTCCACCTTAAGCCGCGCATCTGTCTGTGGCTCGGCCGCCGCGGGTTGTTTGGTTTTATCTGATGGTTTAGGAGAGGAGCCAACCTGAGCAGGTGTCTCTGAGTGATACCATCAGCAGAGTGTAAATATGAGTCAGGCGGCTTTTCAGTTCACCAGTTTGCTGAAGTTGCAGGTTTGTTGTCATGGTTACAAGTGTGATCCTGAAGAGGGATTCATGAAACTGACAGCAGTAACTCAGGTATATTATTTCAAAGAAACTCCCCAACACGGAAAGAGATTCCTCACAGAAACATCACAGCTCAAATCTTACAGAGAGACTCAGACAAATGTTTGCAGAGAGCACCGTCTACGCTGCTCCACCCTGGAAACAAACAAGCCCCCGGTTTGTTATGGAAGCAAATAAAGGAACACTTCTTAAAAATACATGTTAAATAAACTAAACCAAATGTTTACTTAAGTTCTTTCTACATAATTCAGAAAGTACCAGAGAGAAAAGAGTAAAAAAGAAGGACTGAAACAAAATAAAATGCTGCTCAGTCAGAGCTGCTTTTTACCGTAGTTTTCTGATCGTCTCAGATCATCATGAACTCATCTCAGAAACCTCCTCCGTGGAGTTTATGCCGTCATTTTGTGGACGCGCTTTGGTCATTGTCTGGGCACGCACAATAACGCTGCTTGAGCCCCAATGATCACCCTCCTCCTCCGTGCTCAACACTGAGCAGAGAACATGTTTCAGTTTGCAAACTTTAACAGCAGCGCTGGTTCTTTTTGCTTTGTCTTTCCCTCTGGAACCTTTTTGCAAACCTCACAGATTCACTGATTTCTGTTGTGTTTTCATGAACTTTGAGATGGCAGCTGAAGCCAGCAGTGAGGGAAGTTTTTATGACTTAAAATGTAAATTTGTTCTTGACTTCATTAAGACAAACATCTAACAATAATCCTAATCCTACTTTCTGAATTGAAGATGAGCTTTTGGATTATATGGAGTCAGATTTTCATCTTTACAAACAGTTTTTCTGTCTCTTTCTTAAAAACAAAAGATGTGGTTTTGTTTCAGCCTTAGCTGGATGGGAGGCCTTTCAGTAAAGCTCCATGATCAGAGGCACTCTCTGTCTGGTGCTTAAAAAAGCGTTCATGCATCCACAGTCTAATCCTCTGTGTGCCGTCAGAGAGAGTTTTCTGGGACGAATCCCGCAGAGTTCCCCCACAGGGATAATCCTCACATCGGACGTGTCAGCCGGACTGACGTTCAGACTCCTCTGCACCAGCGCCAGTTTATCTCATGTTTCTCCTCCCTGCAGAAGCTGTCGTCATGTGGAGACACAGCCCAGCTCTGCGCCCCTCCTCCCCAAAGGAGAGCCAAGTCTCTGGACCGCCGGACGTCGGACACCGTCATGACGGTAAGACGGAGAACCTTCGAGCAGCCAGATTAAATCAGCATCTACAGTGTCAACAAACAGAAATCATACACTACAGCCACTGAGCCATCCAAACCTGAGATTGGGAAGATCTCAGGTTAGATTAAAATTATGAAACAAACAAAGAGACGCTCTGTGGTGTCGGAGTCTAAACCTGCAGGTCTGACTGCAGAAACCATCGAGTGAGATGAAAGTATAGACACGAATCTTTCTCAGGGTTTGCTGACGTAAATTCATCCAAACCATTTTAACTGAAATGAATCAAGTTTGTGTTTTCCAGCCGGATCTGTTGAACTTCAAGAAAGGCTGGATGGTGAAGCTGGATGAAAACGGCGAGGTAAGCCACACGGAGAACAGAAGAGCGAGGGATGATGCTTGATGCTTAATGTTCTCTGCTGCCCTCTAGTGGAAGAAGTTCTGGTTCGTGTTGTCCACTGACAGCCTGAGATACTTCAGGGACTCGCTGGCTGAGGAGGTAAAGTTTCTCTGGTAGTCTGCAGCTGCCTAGTTTTCCCAGGAACTTCATAAGGTTTTCTCATGTTTCCCGGCAGACCTCCGACCTGGAAGGAGAAATCGACTTGACCAACGTCTTCAACGTGTCTGAGTATGAAGTGCAGAGGAACTATGGCTTCCAGATCCACGTAAGAAAACCTCTGCCTGAATGCTTGATCTGCTGATGCTGAAGAAGGAAAGCTCAGTGTCTGAATTCTGCAGACCACCAAGGCTGTCGTCACGCTTTCAGCCATGACTGCGGGGATTCGCAGGAACTGGATCCAGGCGCTGCTGAGGAACGTTCATCCAACCAACGCCCCTGACGTGGCCAGGTAAACCCTTTCCCTGGAGCCAATCAGAGCTCAGCGTAGCTTCTTCCCTGAGTTGCTCATTTTGATCCCTGCTGTTCCCAGTGTGCCGGCCCTCCAGGCTCCCTGCTCTGCCCCCGAGGTCCTCCCCAAACCCGACGTGACGCAGGACTCTGCTGCAGGTAGAATGCTGCAGCCCGCCGCCAAGAGGGTGTCGGAAAAACGAGGAGAAGGCCGCTACAAAACCTTTGACTGGGCCGAGCTTTGGCCTCAAAGCCAGCCGGCGGGGCTGCTGGGAACCAGGGCTCCCTGCTCCCTGGAGTTGGGAGACGTGGAGAGGCAGAGGAGGAGAGAGGAGAGGAGGAAGAGGTACGAGAACACACTGGGCATCTCGCTGCGGAGGGAAGACGGCGTGCAGAACACCGTCGATGTGTCAGCGAAGTCGCAACAGAGGATGGAAGAGGAGATCGAGGAGTGCTGGAGGCTGGTGGAGAAGAGCACACTCAGACCGGAAAGAACTGTCCCGCTAGACGCCGCTGAAGCAAATGCGGAGGCGGAGAAGCTGCTGAGGAGCTGCAGGAAGTCGGTGAGAAGTGAAGCTCTCATTCTGAATCCCAAGATTTCTTCAGAAAAAGTCCAAGAACAGAAACTGCTGGAGCTTCAGATTAAGATTAAAAATGATTTCATTGCAGAAGTCAAAACATGCAGGAGGGTATTAGAGCATGACAGTAGAGAAGGCTCCCAGCATGCTTTGTGCCAACAGCACAGCCTGTGGAGGCAGTATTATGATCTGGGAGTAGTTTTAATAAGCCAACCTCGTGGTTAAAAATTCTTGTGTCACACGTGAACTCGTCTCCTTGTGCTTAATGCTGATGCTGCAGGGTGGATGTTTGTGCTGCAGGTGGAGGATCTGAAGATCCAGCTGGCTGAATCAGAGCGGCGCAGACTCATGGTTGAAGCTCAGCTCTGCGCAGCTCTTCACAGCGAGCAGCAGGTCAGAAAGCAACACTCACAGGATCTTTGAGCTGCTGAGGATGATGATGTCCTCTGGGTAATTAGAAGAATGTCATCAGTGAGGCGTCAGCGTGAGAAGTTCACTCAAAAAAAGAAAAGTTTTTTGAAGAAAAACTCTGGATTCTTTAGGCTCAGATTATGTTTTATGTTTCAGAGTTGACCTGAAACGATAATTTAATATTTTAGCTTTTTTGTCTTTCTTCAGGTGGACTTTCCTTTAGAGACACATGAAGAAACCAGGCAGCTGAACCTTCAGGACCTGCAGAACATGCCAGAGCAGATGCACCTGGAGGCTTCGCTGCCCAGCATCTGGCTGGACGACACAGACGGACGTTTACAAGAACTAGAAACCAGGAGCTGCGTGGATCCAGAAGAGTCTGCGCTGAAGAAGCTCTCCAAAGAGGTGGAGCAGCTCACCACCCAGAACAGTGCTCTGAAGCAGCGCAGCCAGGAGATGCTGAACCAGCTGACGGAGGCGGACCGCGAGATCGCGAGGCTGAAAGCAGAGCTCAGCAGCAGGCACCAGCTTCAAGAGGTGGAGCAGCAAGCAAAGGTGCGGTTAGAGGAGCTGGAGGAAGAGCTGAACTCCAGGAACCAGAAACTGCTGGACTCCCAGAGACTGATCAGCTCGCTGCAGGAGAACCTGAGGGAGGCGGAGGAGCGGCTGAACGAATCTGAGGAGATGATGTTTAAAAAAGAGGAGAGAGAAGATCTGCATCAGCGTCTGGAGGCTGCAGAGGCTAAACTGATGCGGCTGGAGGCGCAGCTGGACCGCTCTGAGCTGACCTGCAAGGAGCTGCAGGACCAGAACACCGAGCTGATGGAGGAGAAGAACCTTTACTGTGAGAGAGCTGCGGAGGTGGAGGCCCTCAGCAGGAGGCTCCAGGACGAGGAGCGGCAAGGAGAATGCTGCAGGAACAGAACGTTCTCTGATGAAGAAAAGATTCAGCTCGTGGTGGAGGGGATGATGACGAGGACGAAGGCTGTGATGAAGCTCCTGGAGGTCACGGACAGGTTGGAGTTCAGGAGAGATCCTGCAGGAGAGGAGGAGGAGGAGGGTCTTTCAATGGTGACTCATCTGAAACGTGGGGAGGAAATCTGGAGTCAGCTGTTCAGCAAAGTGAAGGACGCTCGGCCAGAAGATCCGGCTGAAGGCCTGTTTGTAGAGACGATGGAGTGCGTGATGTTGGAGAATCAGATGCTGCTGGCAGCACACGAGCTGTTTCACCACACGGAGGCAACGGAGAGCAAGTCTGCAGGAGATCCGGACATCATCTGGATCAATGACAGCGCGTCCAGATCTACAGAAGAAAACAGCAAGTTCTGTTTGAACCAGGAGCTCGAAGACCTGGAGCATCTCAGGGCGAAGACTCTGATGAAGATGTCTCTGCTGGAGCAGATGTCCTCCATCAGCTCCTCTGATCTGGTTAAGCTGCAGCTAACTGCAGACAAACTGCACCGCCTTCACTTTTCTGAGCGTCCTCAGTTTGTTTCCCAGGTCGACTCTGCAGCTGCTGAAGCGCTGATGCGCCTCCACCTGCAGTCCAGACGGCAAGGAGGCCTCTGCGCCTCCTGCTCCCGCCTCGCTGAGGAGAACAGGGAGCTCCGAGCTCACATGTCCACTCTTCTCACAGAGGAGCAGCACAGCGGCGCAGAACGCAGGTGTTCGGTAACGCTCAACACTTTAGAGGAAAACGTTGAGATCCTGCAAACTTCAGAGCTGAGAGGAAAAGTTAAAGAGCTGGAGGAGCAGCTGGAGGTCCTTACCAAGGAAAAGGAGGATTTTGATGAGAGGATGGAATCTGTGCAGCAGCAGCACCACAGTGAGGTGGACAAGATGAAGGTGGGTCACTCTCCTGATTCAGGTTTTCACGGTCCTGAAAACCAGCAGTTAGAGGAACAGCAGCGTCCCCCCCCTCAGGAGGAGTAGAAAAGTTGCATTTTGATTGAAAATATTAGCCTCCCTGAAGACGGTGGTCCATAGCCGCCAACGTCCATGAAAATGTGGAGCCATTTTCATGTCTCTATGTCAAAGTCGGCTTTACGTTTTCCTTAACAGTTAAAGGTTCGTGCTTTTATCTTCCTGAGCTCACCGCGATGCAAACTTTGGAGAAACTTTTTCAATCTTTTATGTTTAAGTCTTTTTTTATCTTCAGAAATGTGAATAAGGCGTGTCTCCTGTGTTTGCAGGTTACATGTGAGCGCGGCATCGCCCTCATGGAGGAGTGTCACCTGAAAGTGTTGGAGGAGCTGCAGTGTCTGCACCAACTGGAGGTGGAGCGCCTCTTGGCGGAGGGAGACAGACTCCTAAAGGAGGAGAGCGCTGCCACGATGACTGGTGAGGTTCTGTCTCCTGTCAGGAGCGCTCAGATGAAGCCTTAGCGGTTCTGAAGCTCATCCTGTTCTCTGTCTTCGCTCAGCGATCGAAGCCATCGAGAAGTTTCACAGTGAGGAGCTGCAGAAGATCCAGCAGAGGTCTGAGTTGGAGCGCAGAGACTCGCCGCTGGAGGACGTTTACAGGCAGCACAGGTATGACTACTGAGGCGCCAACGTTACCTTCTGAAGATCTCATGTTCCTCAAAATGATGGTCTGTATGTCTAAAGGGAGGAGCTGGTCTCCTGCCAGCGGGAGCTTGACGTTCTGTCTCAGCAGTTCTCCATGCAATGTCTGGAGAACCGGCATCTAATCCAGGCGCTGGACGCCGAGAGGAAAGCTTTGAGCCAGTGTCAGCAGGAGAACCAGGACCTACGGAGCAGAAACCAGGTGACTCCTCCTGTCTGCTAGGTTTTTTTCAGCCTCTTCTTCCTCTGAGGTCGTCTTTGTTGAGAAGCCTGACTGTGATTTTTGCTGACCAGGAGCTGAGTGGACATCTGGCTGCAGAAATCACCAGATTGTGTTCGCTCGCTAAACCAGAGTCATTGTCTCTCAGCCGGGAGATGGACATGTATGAGATGGAGGTCAGTCCAGCTGAAGACCTGGGCCCAATCAGATTAGAATTATCTGTGTTTTATTATTTTGTAACTGTAGTTTTTGTGATGCAGTTTATAAATAATTTACTTTGTGAGATTGTTCTCCATATCAGAGCACAAATCTGGGTTTGTTGATTAGTCACTTTGTGGGAAACAGGATTTTTCCTGATTTAAAACATCAGAAGAAGACCCTGCACACATTTTACAAAATATGGTAATTGAATGCATCACTCATTCTCCATTGTCAGCTTCCTCAAATGGTTTCATAACCACCATAGCTGAAGTTCTTACATTTATGGAAAAACTGAAGAGCATAAATTTAAAGGTTCTCAAGTGAGTTTGTGTGTTTAGAATGAATATTTATCCTTTCAGGTCACCCTGCGAGTGAAAGACTCAGAAGTTCATTATCTGAAGCAGGAGATTGCATCTCTGAAGGACAAGCTGCTTTCAGCTCTGCAGGTGACGTCTCACACTGCAACTGCAGCCATGTTTACAGTAAAACTAGTGACCTGAATCCAGCTTTACCTTCCATCTCAGGAACAGAGAAGCACAAACAAGAAGAACAAGATGCTCAGAGCAAAAACTGGAGAGCTGAGCCCGCTGAGAGCAAAGGCAGAGGACCTGAGTCTGGAGGAAAGCTGAGCAACCATCAGTGCTAGAGGTCTCTGAGGTTTAAGATGAACTACTTTTAATAAAAAACATTTTATTGTGTTGTAATTTACCTCTAACACAGCTCTTTTTCTGTCACTGTATGTATAAATTATGTTTTTTAAGCAAATGAATATTTAAAATTAAACTGTTGGTCTTACAATTTACATATGTATTTATTTTGATAGTTTCATTAATAAAATGACTTTTTATCCGAATGAATTGATTGTATCCTCTTTAACTCTTTATCATGTATTTAAGTTCTCCTCTGATCATCTTTTGATTTATTTTCAAAGCGTTCCTAGTGGTCTTTCAATTATGATTATGCCATTTTTAGACAAAAAAGTCAAGTCAAGGACATAGTTTCTGCAGAGCGGCAGCAGTTTATCAGAAATTCATCCCTTGGTCAATTTTTCCCGCCCCCCTTCCCGTTGCTGAGAGCTCGAGCCGGGAGCATGTGGCCCACCCAGCGTATTTTCTACATCACAACAGCTCCTGATTTACAATAATTTAAATAAAGAAATTCCCAGAAATGCAATTTTGAGCTGAATTTTCTTCATATATTCTCCATCATTAGCAGAATGTCCTGACAACACATTAAAAACACAATTTTCATTGAGCGGGAAAAAGTCACTTGTGGAGGTAGAAACATTTGTTTTGTATGTTAGAAAGATCAAGTTGTAGGAAGGTGTATTTCAAGAAATTATGTAAGAATAAATGAAATCAAACAAATAATGCAACAGCACAAAATTTGTATATTTTTCAACAATTGTCTTCTGCTGCTGCAGAAGCTTAAACCCAAATTCTAAAGAAACAAGTAAATGCTGGATTCCATTTATAGCAACGCATGTTTTAAATTAAAGAAAAAATATATAGTTTTAATAAAGCTAAAACCATAAAGCATCCACTTTATAACCTAAGTATTTGTTTGGTCCCTGGGGATGTTAGAGCTCTTTTTTATTTAATAAAATGTTCTTCTATGTGGTTTCCTTAATTATCTGTAATTTATTTTCTTAAGTAGCGGATATCGCCATTTTTCTGGTTTTATTTTAAAGGGGTGCGCTTCTCTTCCGGTATGGCCGCCGTTTTTCTTTCGCACTTGACCGTGTAGTAAAAAAGGTTTCCACGATGACAACTTTAAAATAGCAGCAGTAGCCCAAAGGTGCGAGTCTGCCTGCCGCGTTTATTCCAGAAAACATGTTTGCGCGCCGCCGGAACGTCGAGTGTCATCGCAGTGGCGGAGCGGCAGCTTAGCAGCTAACCCCCGCGGAGGGTCCAGCTAGCATGAAGCGGAGCGGCCGCTGCTTTTGTTTACATCCAGTCCGGATGATGACGAGCCCGGAGAGGCGTGAAGGCTAACGCCGCTACCAGAGCTGCTTCCTCCGGGAAGGCATCCCCCGCAGGTCCGCCCCAACTGTCAGAAGAGGGCCGTTCAAACCGCCGACCCTCGCGAGGTGAGATGACCGACGGTTGGTGACTAAAAACGGGCATCAGCTGTGACATCTGTCCCGTAGGCATCTCTCATCAGGCCTACCTGAAATACTGTTGACAGCAAATATTAATCTGGAAAAATCGATTATTAATCAACTGTCTAATCCACCGACGTTTTTATTTGCTTTTTGATAAAATTAAACTAATTTGCCTGTAAAAATTTCAAGTTTTTTAATGAAGAATATTTAAACCCACTTTATTCTGATCTAATAAAACACGTTGTATTTGGGCGGAATTAGTTTAAAATTCTCGATTCAAAATGTATTATTGTGATATTTTTTTGTAAATAAAATGGAAAAAAAACTGTCTATAAATTGATTCGCCCAAAAGGTTAATAAAAATCAAATAAAATGTAATTAAAGCCACAAAAATGAACCAGAAAATGTAAAAAATGAAAAGCATTATTTTAAACAAAAATTGATTAAAATGTTTTTGTTTCAAGAAGAATATTCATCAGGCTGGGTCTTTAAGGACATCTTGGTTCTTCCAGAACACACCTGTCCTCCTTCATCACTATCATCTATCTCTACTGTCTTCACCTGCTGGTTTGCAGAAACTCCAAACGCTTCATGTTTGTCTTTAACAGCTATTTTAAAGGGTTGAGACTCCAGACTTGACATGAATAAATAGTCTGGGACTGGGGACTTGAACCTGCAAAAGGAGACTTTTTCATGTTTTTAAAATAAAGTCACTAAAACCTTTTTTAGTTTTAGCGTCAAAACAAGCAAATATTCAAAATTACAATTATATGTGTTGCATTTCCCTTAAAGTCCCTCTCCAATTATATATGTTTTTTCTGTTTTAAAAGTGTTTCCAGTGGTCTTTTTAATTACGATTATGCAGTTTTTAGCTAAAATCAAAAAGTCTGTGTCGTAGTTTCTGCAGAGCAGCAGGAGTTAATCAGAAATTCACCTCTGCGTTGTGGACTGGACTGTTGTTATTGAAGTTAGCCGGTTTCCCAGAATTTCCCAGGATTTTCTTGTTTACACTCTACAGCTAGTTTATAGTATCTCACAAGCCCAATCTAACATAAAAAAAACAGCAAAAACAAAAAAACGTAATATCAGAGCTATCCAGTCGTACAGTTTAGAGCCAGATGTCAGCTCAGATGAGGACAACAAAGACGTTAATGAATCTATTTATCTGCAATTGGATCGAAGCAAGAAGACTTTGGCCCGCCCATGGCAATTTCTGCGTCATGAACTAGACTTTTTTTAAACCACAAGTTTTTATCTGCTCCCGATCCGTGACAATTTATATAAACACAGTTTTCATGTTAAATTATTTAATATTTGTCCTCTGTTACGAGAAAATGCTACAAGAACATTTAAAAAAAAAACACCATCTTCATTGGAGTGGGTCTTATTATTCATCTGAAGCTAATTGATGACCAAATAATGAACAATAATACACAATATATTTTACCTTAACATAAAGCAATACTCTTAAGGGTTGGACAGGAGCAGTGAAAATATAGAAATTAATGGCTTACTTCTTCCCTTTCACTTAATTTTAGTAATAATTAAAAATGCACCAATCTGATATTCAAAAAATTGATAAAAAATGCTTTTTTTGGGGGGGATATTTTACTTTTTAGAAAAGTAAAATATCAGTAGGGGCAGATATTAAAGACCCACTTCATTGAAAATGATGTTTTTGGTGTTCTAACATGTTCTTGTATCATTTTTCTAATGATGGAGGACATCTAGAAAGAAAGCTTAAAATTGGATTTCAGACTATTATTACTATTTTTTTAATTGTTGTGAATCCGGAGTAGATTAAAAAAAAAGTTTGAAAAAGATCGGATTTGTGACGTAGAAAATATCCTGGGCGGGGCCACAAGCTCCCTGCTCCGCCCCATTCTGATGCAGAAACTTTAGAACAAACAAATAGATCCATGTAGGTCTTTCAGCAAGCAGGAGAGTGTGTAAACAAAGAGCTCTCAGCAATAGGGAGGGACCTCTGAGGTCACAGAGCAACCGTGACCTCAGAGGCGAATTTCTAACAAACTTTTGCTGGAAAAGTATGTCCTAAGAAATGCCACCGGATTTTTGATTTTGGCTAAAAACAACATGATAATAAAGACCAGTGAGAACGCTTTGAAAATGGATCAGAATCTGACCGGAGTGGGACTTTAATGATAATTTATCAGTATTAGTATTTACTCTAAACATGCTTTTAAATGATGATTTGAAATGAAATGATTCTGAGACGGTCTCAACAAATTCCTATTTACTGCCTGGAGCATCAGTAGAAAAAAACACAGTTATAAATGTAAATACAGAAACAAAACAAACAAAGTTTTCTCTGCTCAAAAACAGAAAAAATGGATGAAACAAAGTAGAATTTATGAGGTCATCTAAAAGTTGTTTGTTTATTCTTAAGTCTTTGTTTGTTCATGCAGATGTTTGTTTGCTTGCAGTGATGGAGGTGTCCTCTCAGGATCCCGCTGTCATGGCCATGGATCTGTCCAAGAGCTTCAGCTCTCTGAGCCGCAGCCACGCTGAAGCAGTCGACCTGGCGAAGAAGCCGGAGTGGTACCACAGACGTCCACCGACCTGCATCGCAGACTCCGCCTCCCCTTACCGATCCAGAGCCTCGTCGTCCTACAGCCTGCTGTCCGCTCAGCCGGGGGGGGCAGTGCACTGCAGGGACGCGGAGCAGAATCCAGAGGATTTAAGGAGCTACATGAATTCAACGCTGGGGCCGAGGCTGGATCTGTACCACGACGGCGTTCACGGTGACCTGTGGCACCCCAATTTCTACGGGACTGTCCAGAGTGGCAGCACGGCCCCCGAGAGCACTGGTGGGGAGGAGAGCGACAGCGGCTCTGATGTCATCTTTCTGGTTTCGTCACCGAAAGAGCAGCTGCTATGTGGCTCTTTCATCCAGGACGGCGTCCGGCACATGGTGGAGCCGCTGTCCCCCGCCGCATCCTCGCTAGATGAAGGGAGGGGCTGCTTTCTCCTCCCCCAGCACATGAGCTCCCCCAGTGCCGACACCTCGTACTCGGAAGAGTCGTCGGACAGCTCTGTTGACATTCCTGTTCGCCACGCCAGGCCCATGGTCCTGCTGTCGGACCTCAGAGTCGCTTATGCAAACCAGGCAGAGTCTGCCGACGCCTCCAGCGATGACAGCGACGTCATCGAAGTGTCCGTCACCAACGGCAACAGGAAGATTCGCTACTGCGAGGAAGTTCAGAGTGGGGGGGCAGGATCTCCCCATGAGGAGGTGCAACACTGCCCCAGGACGAGAAAACCTGTGTCAGAAAGCCAGCCGACCTGTGGCGCCGTGCTGCGGCGCAGCCTGAAGAGGCGGGTCAAGAACGTTGCCATAGGAATTTACAACGAGGGCTGTGACTCCGACAAGCTGATGGACTATGCATTGAAACTGTCCAGCTCTGAGGACTCTGACCAGCCAGGCCTTCCGCAAAGATCCATCTCCGCCTCCGAGAAGTCCGACCGGGACGTCCGGACCGACACCAAGACTCCTCAGAAGAAGCAGCATTCTCCTGGAAAAGCCTTGCGCTCAAAAAACAGGAAGCAAAAAGCACCGTTTACTCCAGGAAACATTGTAGAAAAAAACGAGCAGAAGCTGAAACGGAAGGTCCCGCCTCAGCAGAACCACGAGTTCTGTAAGAGGACCAAACCACCGGCAAAAAGAAAGAGGAAAAGACGCTCACTGACTGGACCGCCGGCGCTGGTTCCCCTCAGAGAGCCGGAGATCCAGCTGAAATATGCAAACCCCAAAGGGGAGAGGAAGCACAGGAGGTCCAACTTCTGCCCGTTCATCCACATGGAGCAGAGGTTGTGCAGAGTGGTCAACTATGAGGAGGAAGAGGAGGCGCGGAGCAGCAGAGGAGCGCAGAAGCCCCCGACCTCCTCCTCTCTGTCCGGCTTCCTTCCCAGCTCGTCCTGCTTCCAGCTGGGTCGGCAGAGTTCTGCTGGCGGGTATCAGACGGCGCTGCTGTGCTGCCTGTGCGGGCAGACCGCCAACACCACGAACCTCGGGGACCTTCATGGGCCGTACTGTCCCGCCGGCTTAGCCAAGGACTGTGAAGAACACGGAGGTTTGGGCAGCGCCGCCGCTGAAGGTTCCCACCTCCCCTCTAACGTGCCTCTGCATCTGGATGAGTGCTGGATCCACGAGGACTGCGGCATCTGGAGTGCCGGCGTCTTCCTGGTGAGAGGGAAGGTGTACGGGTTAGAGGAAGCGGCCCGGCTGGCACGGGAAACGGTGAGACCTGGAACTCCAAGATTCTTTCTGCTTAAAAAACATAATTAACTCAGAAAAATATGCAAACAGATCTCACGTTTATGCGCATTTACACATCATAGCTGTTATTCAGGCGGTCCATGACTTCATTCCTCTGCTCAGCTGGTCTTCATCTTGGTTACCAAAGATCTGGATCAGGCCCACTTCTGTTGAAAAATTCAGCCCTCCACACCCCACAACTGTCAGTATCAAAGGGGTTCGTTTGATTTATGTTAAGACCTGAGGATTCTTTGTTGTTTCTTTTGTTAAATCACATTAAACAATCAATTTTTTATCATTTTATTTGAAGACCTTTGTTTTCAAGACCTTCAGTATCCATGCATTTCTTTTCAAGTACTTTTATTTTGAAATCCTTTTGTGTTGCTGAGTTGATGCCCAGTCACATGACTGACGTTCTCCTCCTCAGGTTTGTTCAGCCTGTCAAAAAACCGGTGCAGTGGTGGGATGTTTCCAAAAGGGCTGTTCCAGAAGTTACCATTACCCCTGCGCCCTCCAGTCAGGTAGGGGTCATGTGAAAAACTACTCCAGTGCGGCCCATGGTCACCGTGGGTCCAGTAGGAGCTCACCGTGTGCTGTTTGTGTTTCTTAGGCTGCTTCCTCAATGAAGAGAACTTCTCAATGCGATGCCTGGGACACAAGGTAAAGGCGCCACCTGCTGGTGGGGGTCAGACTGACGCGTTCCCCTGAAACATCTGCACAAAAAACGATGTTCATGTGTTTGTGATCTTAATTCACTTCACATCTATAGTTCAGTTCACACCGACACAGAGGCAGCAGATTAAAAAGATTTCTGTGAGTTTATTGTTCTAAACAAGCTCTGAGCTTGCGAGGAGGAACGATTTCCTCCAACTGAAAGAAACCTTTGCCAAAACAAGCACCAGATCTACTGCGATAGAAACGAGAAACGATAGAAAGATGGAGCAAAGATCAAACAAAACCCTTAAACACAGAAATTTTGTCTGACCAGTGAAAAGTTACCAAACAGGAAACAGAAACTCTCCTTTTTGTGAGAATCATTTAGTTGTTGTTTTGTGAGCAAATTAATGTATTTTACGTAAATGAATTTTTACACTCCAGAATATTCCTGAGTACAAAGGACTAAAGATAATAAATTTGTGGTCAGTTAACTGTATTACAAAAAAACTATTTTGTTTGTGCTTTTCTTGTCTCTTTCAGAATAAAACGTTAACAGCCGCAAACAGGAAACACAGAAGATGACACAGAAAGCAAAGGTTAGTTCAAGTGTTCTGGAATCCAGATTCCAAAGCTTTTGGATCGTTTTAAAAATGCAGAAAGAAAGAAATATGTGGTTATTTACATTAAAGGATCACTAAGATCCTAATTGAACAAAATAAAAGCAGAAATTCAGTTTTTTTTTAAATAAAGTTTTGAATGCTGCTTTTTGTTCACTTTGAGGTTAGCTCAGTGCAGAACAAATGTAAAGTTTTTAAGTTCACTGAAATTCAGACTAAAGTTTGGGCATTTCCTCCCTCTTTTGTCCCTGAAAGATGAAGAAGTTTCTCCTTTTAATGAAAATGAACTTAATGACGATTTTTATTTGCACGATCAAGCCCTGCAGGTCCTGTTAAGCTTTATAAAAGAAATTATAACCCTTTTTCTGCAGTAACCTATTTTGTGACAACTTTCCTTGAGTTTTATGGCAGAAGGCTTAGATGCTCCCAGTTAAGTCAGAATTCAGTGATCGATCCCTGATTCTGTAAAGGGAAAAACTGGACTGCAGTTCCTCTCAGGACCAGTTGAGGGCAGCAGCAGTTTGGGATTAAAGGAATCCAGCTGTAAAAAAAAAAACACTAATCAGAGTCCTGATTTATTTTGTCTAAAGAGAGAGAGGGCTTCATTTCTCCTGATTTTAGGAAAACTTTGCTTTTCGTAACGTTTGACTTCTGGAAATTCTTGACCAGAAACATTTTTTCATAAGGAAAACAAGATAACTTTAATAAAATCTCACAGATGTATCTCCAACCATAAAAACATCTAAAAGAAAAAGAAAGAACAAAAGAATTGATCCACATTTGTGTGTCTGGACCAACATCAGTCTGACTTTATGCAGAAATCCCTCTTTTTCCTCATTTTCTACACTGAATTAAATGTTCTCTGGACTGAACAAAGTTCTGTTCTTCCAGGAAGATTCTGCTTTCAAAATTGTTTTTTTTTTTTTTTTTTACATTTAATTAGTCCTGAATATATTTCCAACGATTTCATATTCATACACAGCATATTTTACATATTTTTTATGTCATTTAGGGCCGCAGTGGTTAGCGCTCTTGCCTCACAGTAAGAAGGCCCCCAGCTCCAGTCCTGGCTGGGGGACCTGAAACAGTGTCATCATTGGTGGACCTTTCTGTGTGGAGTTTGCATGTTCTCCCCGTGCATGCGTGGGTTTTCTCCGGGGAGTCCGGCTTCCTCCTACCGTCCAAAAACATGCTTCATAGGTTCATTGGTCACTCTAAAATGGTCCCCATGTGTGGATGTGAGTGTGCGTGGGTGCGTGATTGTGACCCTGCGACAGACTGGCGACCTGTTCAGGGCTGTGCATTCTGTGTTTTAGCTTCAATCATGGCTAACCTATTCAATTCAGTTTGGCATTTTTTAATTGTATAGATTTTGTTTTGCGTATTTTTGTTCACTTTGTTAAATGTCATTTTTTTAAAGCTAGTTTAACACTTAGTAGCTTCACATTACTTAATTTTTTAATAACTTACAGAATATTGTCGTAATGTCTTTCATAGCAGTAAATGGTTTTGTTGTTTTGCTTTTAATATATTGTTTTATTTTTATTATTATTATTTGGCTCATAGACATTGTTTTCATTTTTAGGTTTCTTGTAATATCAATAGCTTGTACTTAATTTATTTCATACTTTTAACTATTTTTTACGAACAATATAAGGAGTTTTTAAGTTTTCTTTACAGTTTTGGTTTATTTGAAACAGTTAATTTAGTATTGTTATCATGTATGCAGTTTAGTATTTTTGTAAATATATTTTTTTGTTTTAAAACTGCTTCTCTGCTTTTTTTAGGCAGTTTTTGCCTAAACGTTTTGAAGAAAACGATCTACTTTGAGAAAAAGCTAAAAGCCTGTTGACGTCTATAATCTACTGTTTTTATTCCTTTGGTCTGTGACTCCTTTAGTGCTTGCCGCCCCCCGTGGATAATCCTCCAGATTACACATTAGCGAGTTCAGATTGAGAGCATTGGTGTATCAGCAGCGCCTCCTGTGTTTGTGGTCTGTTCCAGGAAACTCCTCACATCTTCTCAGGGTTCGCGGGAGCTCCAGGACTTCACCTCAACAGTAATTTAACTGTAATGAAAGCGTCCGGCAGAGTGCAAGGCTCCCGGCTCCGACGTCAATCCAGAGACCGCTTTATCCGTTTCATACGAGTTCAGTTCAGTTCAGCGACAGTTGCTCTGATGAGCTGCCAGTTCAGGAGGTCATTGATGTGGGAGGTTAAGCCTCAGATAAATATAAATAAACAGAATTTTCTTTATTTTAGAAAAATTCAAACAGAATTTAATTTGTATAAATATTAAAAACAGTTTAAGGAGACTAAAAGCTACGGTTTTGTACAATTTTCTATTCCTGTTTCCTTTGGTTATAATTTATTTTCCTCGTGCTGCATGCACACTCCATGTTTCCAATGATGCACTTTACAATATAACTTTATAAGACTCTTATTGTCCTTTACTCTGTTTGTCCTTTTCTATTAATATTAGTTTAGCATGAAGCTGCACTAAAGTGGATTTACCTGCAAACATGCAGATTTCTGATTTTCCGTCGTGGACCAGCTCCACATCCTCTTTAGAGTGCTTGAGGGTTCGTGGGAGTTGCTCAGCCAGTCCAAATGTGCTTCGACCGCATCCCCCGTGGTGTTTTGTGGTTTGGGGTCCGGGTGGCCTTACTGAGGGCTGACCAGTCTCTGTATGACCAGAGCAAGAGCTTTGTTGACATCGCTAACAGCAAGTTCCCAGTGCATGTTGGATTCTGGCAGGGCTGCTTTTTAACACAATTTCTCTTCTTAATCTTTATGGACAGAATTTCCTCTCTGCTCTTTGCTCTTTGTTGTCGTGTTGGCTTTGTTGAGCCAGGACCTCAGGCATGAATTGAGGCAGTTTGCAGCTGAGTGTGATGAGGGTCAGCACCACTAAGCCTGAGGTCATGGTTCTTGACTGAGTAAGGGTAGTTGTGTCTTAGTGTCTTGTTTGCGAGTGAGGAAAGATCGGAGCACGAGACAAACGAATTGGGCCGGTCTGCTGAGTTAGATAGCAAACTCTCAATTTTACCGGTCGATCTTCATTCCAATACTCACCTATGGACCAAAAGAGCGAGCTCTTGAATACAAGCGGCTAAAATGAGCTTCCTCCAGAGAGTGGCAGAACAGTCCAGCTCAGAGTAGACTCGCTGCTCCTGCAGATTGGGAAGAGCCAGTCGAAGTGGCTCGGGCAGCTCGCCCAGATGCTTCCTTGATGCTTCCCTGGGGAGGTGTTCAGGGCATGTCCCACTGTGCTGAGGCCATGGGGAAGACCCAGGTCACGCTGGAGAGACTACGTCTCTAAGCTGGGTTTGGAACGCCTCTGGGTCCCCTAAAAGGAACTGGAGGAAGTGGCTGGGGAGCGAGAAGACCCCGTGACCTGGTTCTGGATGAGCGGAAGAAGATGGATGAATGCTTTTAAAGTTGGTTTTTTAACCTCCTGAGCGACTGCACAAACGAGGATGCGACTGTCTCACGGGATTCTCACATTGCTCTCAGTGACAGGATCAGTTATTGATGATGGACACCATCGTTTCATTTTCCAGATGTCTTCAGACTCTGCTCCTGTTAACTGTCTAAATTAAGTTTTTACGGTCAAGTTTGTGGCCCCAAAGTTGATTAAATCTGGAGGTTTGGTGTTTATATTTGATTCAGATTCTTGATTTGAGCCACAGTAAAACTTTTCTCTGTATCTTCGATTGTGTTTGGGTGAACTGACCCTTCAGGATGATTGAGTTCTCCTGATAATGTCCTTGTTGAACTGTGTTTTAGTGGATGAACTCAATTATTAAAAGTGCTAATTTGTTGATCTTTTTCTGAGTTCAACTTCACGTCGGCTCTTTCTGTAACTTAGAGAGCAAAACAAAAGTTATTTAATAAAATCCTGTAAAAGTGAAACAGTCTTTGTCTTCTTTGGGAAAACTGATGCATAATCAGAGTGTTGTTGATGTTGAAAGAGTTCATGCTGCTCCAGGAACCAAAGACCTTCTCATAAAACTTTGAAAATGTTCATCTGAAGGAGTCATGTTCCTTCCAGAACCTTTTTACTGTCCATCAAACAGTTACATGAAAACATCACCAAGAACTGTCTACAGAAAGTTTGATGTTACATCAGATGTTGACCTATTGATTCTTCCAGTTCCATTGTGTTGTTTGTTTACCTTCTCATAAGTATTCTACTGGTGTCAGAAGTGGGATCCCTTTAGGTCTGGTTCGACTGGTTATACAGATTAAAGTCTGGTCCTGGTTCTGGACTTGGACTGAGGGAAAAAGTTGCTCAGTGCTGCGGTCCCAGTTAACCTTTGTTTGTGCAGAAAAAGATTAAACTGAAATGTCAGTACAATGACATGATCTATCC
Source organism: Adrianichthys oophorus (assembly GCA_036245035.1). NCBI lineage: Eukaryota > Metazoa > Chordata > Actinopteri > Beloniformes > Adrianichthyidae > Adrianichthys > Adrianichthys oophorus. Next base: position 3,553,122 of record BSAI01000089.1, on the reverse strand, counting down.
TCGCAGTGACCTACCGCTGCTCCGATCATCTTTTGATCTGTTTTCAAAGCCTTTTCAGTGCTTTTTTCTTTATGATTATGCAGTTTTAACCAAAATCAGAGAGCCTGTGTCGTTTTCAAGGACAACGTTTCTGCAGAGCGGCAGTAGTTCATCAGAAATTCACCTCTGAGTGGTGGGTGGGACAACCTCACACCCATTTCTCCTCCTCCTCATTGCTTAGAGCTAACTGTTTACACACTCCCACTAGTTTGTGGAGAGAAATCAATATCACTCCGATTTGTGCGTGCGTAATTCTTGACTTGTAACTCATACGATACAGTTTGTGCATAAGTACATAAATGACCAAATAAAAAAAGAAAAACACAATTCACAAATGCACAGCATAAATTTACAACAGCTTGAAACTACACGCACAAATCTTAAAATCTTACGCACATGAATCCAAATGGATTTATTTGTCTGCAAGTGGATGCATCAGAATGGAGCGGAGCAGGGAGCTTTTGATCTTTATTAAAGGGAGTTTTTTTTGTCCGCTCCTCATTCACAACGATTTGAATGATGAAATACTCAGAAATGCAATTTTCAGCTTCATTTTATTTGTGCATGTCCTCCATCATCTGAACAATGCCACACGAACATGTTAAAAACACTATTTTCTTTGGAGTGGGTCTTTAAAGAATAGGCAATGTAATGACAATTTATAATGGGGAAAAAAACACCAAAAATGTTTTTATTTGACATTTTAGCTGATCTGAACTCTGGGTTTTCTGTATTTTTTCACCATTATTGAAATAATTGCTCTATTTTTTATGCTTGACAATGAATTTACTAATAGTTTAACACTGGGACTCTTCTAAATCTATTATTTATTATTGTTGGGGGAACAGACAGAATCCAACAGTTTGAAATGACAAACCACAGAACCGTTCATGTCACAGGTAGCTGTTTCTGGGACTAATGTGGCTACACCGCTAAATATACCCCTTTTTCACTGAATGAACACGTGGGCTTCTGCATTCACACCTTAATTATGTCAGCAGAGCGGCTCAACCAGCTTCTGACTCATCCATGTTGCAGCTGCCACACTAAATGAGGAAGCATTCACACCCCCACTCCATCACATCTTCACCCAGTTCATTTGCTGACCTGCAGCCGCTGTGTTTCTGCTTTTCTGTCTTCAGAAACTTCTGCTGTCTACATCTCCTCCCTGAACCCATCGCATAAGATAAAATGCCGACTTTTATCATTTAAATGCCTCCGAAGGCTTTTCTTTAAACCCATCACAGTCTCAAATGCTAAAAAAAAACCCTGACGTTTTTCTCAGTTTTTCAGTCATAACCCCCTTTTTTCCCCAAAGGTTTCCTTTTTCAAATCCTAATTATGAATAAATTCAGAACAGCACTTTGGGTTATTCATCATTGCACATGCTCATATCTTCTTTTGTGTTTTTTCTGGTTCCCATGCAGATGGGTAGCACTGCAGGCTCTCTGCATGTTTTTCCCTTCCTATGCCCTTTGTGTTGCTGGTGCATATGCAGACGTGCAGATGATTGTGATGCTGAAAGTGCAGCGCTGCTGGTCACATGACTGTGTTGTCCAAAAGCATCAGTGTCGACGTGCTGCTTCAGAAAGTCTGGTGTTTTCAGCTCGCTTGTTTCAGTGTCATTCAGCTCCAAGCGAACAAGCTTCAGTGGGTTTACAGCTTTGTGGGGGGGTTCTGGTTTACTGGAGCATCATTAAGTGGCTGACACACAGAAGTGAAGCCGATCTGGTGGGTTTCCACTGTTTCTGTGGATTGGGTCATCTTTCAGGTCTTACAGAAGGCGGGTCAGCTCCTGCTCCGATGGCCCTGTTTCATTTTTAATGAGTGAAGAGACGGAGCGACTGACCTCTGCTGCTTCACACTGAAGGAGACTTCAGCCCGCCCATGGCTGTGACATCACTATTTCACAAGGCGGGTTTTCATCTGCGCCTTATCCAACACAATTTAAAAATATATATGTCCTCCATCATCAGAGAAACTCTACAAGAACATGTTAAGAACACCAAAAAGACCATTTTCTTTGGTGTTCATTGAATGACTTTGTTCATTCATGGAAATGCCACTTGGATCCAGCAGAGGGCGCTGTCATCTCTTTAGCGTGGTGTTATTTTAAAGTTTATGAGCACTAAAGATCTTCAGTGCAGCGCCTTGCATTTAAGCAAAGGTTAGCTGAAGCTGTTTTGATTAAGTAAAGAGTATCAAAGAAAACTGAAGCGTCATCATAGTTTATGTTTACTCTTGTTTTAAAGATGAAACCTTTATTGTAAGAAAACAATAAACAACTGTAATTTGTTTATTTACAGACATAATATATTTTAAAATATTGATGTATGATATTTTCTTTCGTTGTGCACCTGAGGGGATTAACAGAAACCAAGCTAGCACAAAATGTTAGATGAATGTGCTTTGACTGTATAAGAGAACTGGACTGAATGGCCCCTCCTCCCTGGCGTTCCAAACAGGAAGTATCTGCTGGCTCCAAGAAGTCAAAATTCCATAGAGTTCTATAGAGTAGAAGACCTCTGTCACTCAGTCATTCTATTGGTCAGAATAACCATTCTTTCTCTGATACTTTTTTTTTCTCCATGTTCTCGACAAGCCTGCTACCCCTCACGTCCAACGTTCAAAACATTTGACAGATTTTGTATAGCCTGCCTTTAAGCGGTAGGGCTGTGGTCTTCCAGCAAGCTCGCTCCTGATTGGCAATACTGGTTGCCAAAGAAACTCAGATCATCTTGGCTGAGTTACTGCTTACAGAAATTGTTTAACTACATCATGGTGGCATCCGTGTTGTGAAAAAATCGCGACTGAATTGACTTCTTTTGGTTGGAGCCAGTCGTGAACCGTTTTCTATTGATGACATCACACTGCAACATACATTATATCCAGGATTCCTCTAAATTTAGCATCACCTTTTTAAATGATTGGAAATAAAATCAAGCGTGAAGGAGTTAAGGCTGAGTTACATAACATTTATGCATCACTCATTTTAAACTCCAATTATATCAGAGACAATAAAGATCGGGGTGAAAAAATGGAGGTGAAAACTTGCTGTGTGGGTTTTGGGATGCTGTGGGAGTTCAACTCCCTCAGGTGGGAGCGGGGAGTTCTTGCTGCAGGTAATGTGAGTTTTTATCATCCGATAAATTAAGATTGCTGCCAAAGTTTTGCTCGAAGGCTGCAAAGCAAAAAAATGAGGCAGGCCTCCGGACGGAAATGAAGGAATCACTTTACGGCAAATGTTGAAACCAAAGAACACAAACCTCATAAATCTGCTCAGAGCAGACGGACCGGGCAGTAGTTACATTTTCTTCAAAAATAAGTCAACTTTCTTTAAGATAAATGCATGCAGAGCAGAGGCAAGACAGAAAAAACCAAAGGTTAATAAAGTTTTTATTTGAAGAATTTTCACAGCAGTAATGTCACTTCATGCAACACACAAAAAAGACAAAAGAATAGATTTCTGAAGCTCTTTAATTCCAACTGTTTGTTTTCACGCAGTTCGCCTGCTTTTCACATTGTTACCTTGCCTTTCACATTAAAGACTTCTTTGTTTTTAAATCCTTTCACTCAAATTGCTTGGTTTTCATTCTTTTTTTATAGCATGCAGGTAAAAAATGTGTGTCTGTCTTTGCTCCTTGAAATAAGAACTTCAGTTCATTTGCTACTTAGAGTTGAGCAGATTTTCACAGAAGCTGCGGTCAGGATTAAATCTGCAGGTTGATCAGAGATGCCTTTACTTTCTGTTCACACTTCACAAAAACACTGGAGCAAAAACATAATTTCAAAAGCACTACAACTACAGGACAAAAACGTCTCTACTTTTTCTACTTCACTAAATTTAGACTCCTGTTTCTTTAAGAGGAAATAAAAGGATGTTTGTGTTGTAGCTAAATGTCACTAATGAGAATTGTAGCTGGAAGCAGCTTCGAGTGATCCTAAGTCTGTCCTCGCATGGGTTGTTATAGTAAGGAGGTTTAAAAATCACTTTAACTGCCTCGAAGCCCCATTTTAACTCAAAATCCCAGCCCTCACAGCATGGTAGTCCATAGCAACCATTGGATTGTCTTCATGTTTCGGACTGATAAACTTATGTCACAATTTTTGTTTCTTCTTCTTTCCTTAGCAACAGAATTTGCATCTGTTAACATGAGGTCCTGACGTAAGGCTTTTTATTCCGGTGGGATTTTAACGGTTTTCATTAATGAAGTGTTGTTTCATTGTTGAAGTATGTTTTTGATAAACTTGTCTTGAAACTGTGGTCGTCTGTAGCTACATCGTCAGCGTAAGACGTCAACATTTTTTATGGATCTTTTACATTTTTGTTTTTAAATATATAAAAAAAAACTCCATCTGATGCAGCTTCTGTGTTTGATTGACACCTGAGATCTTGTCCTCTAAACAAATATCGTAAAGACGTTTTACACTGCTTGACGTACCTTCCCAGCATGACCTGGATGTTGGTGTGGTTGCCATAGAAACTGTTTGTTTGATGCAAAGTCACTGATTTTTCAGTTTGAAGATCTTATAAATCTGGTGAAATTTGGACGTTGCCTCCAGTAGAAGCAGGATTTATGGTTACAACACAAAGTTTAGTTGCCACTGATCTGAAAATATATAAATCTGACAAATAAATAACTAAGCTAACTTTACAGAAACATGGAAAGATTGTTTTTACATAAAAACAAAACATTTTTGATGCACTAAGCTGATCAGGTCCCTCTCTGCAACAAATGTGTTGCTTGTGGATCTTCTCCCATCTTTGCTTTAGAGCGAGTTCGTGGAACGTTCCAGACCAAACCACAGACGTTAAGCGGCGCCGTGCGTTCCTCACGCTTTCCTTCCATTTCTTCTTTAGAACTGAGTGAATCTGCAGTGAAGCTACAGCCAACCGTCCACCGCTTTCCAACGCCATTCCCGCACTTCCGTCTTTGCGTTTGCATTCTTGTTCCTTTCTCACATACTCGTCTTCCTCTTCGGCGCATAGGTCACGGCAGGCGGCCTTAAAGGGTTGGCGGCATCTCTACACACAGATCTCAATGGGCGTGGTCACCAGGATGCGTCCCCGTTCGTTGTTGTCTCTGTTTACTCGCTCGAAGCTTCCAGTGGAGGACGGCGAGCCATTGGTGGACGTGGAGGAAAAGTGGGCATCCATAGCAATTCCTCCTTTTGCTGCCACACAGGCGGGTGACAGACTCTGATGCTTTAGTCTGTCTACTAACGCGTCTTCCTCAGACGAAGATGAACTAATGTCCAGAGGAGGTGCCCCGCCCGCCGAACTCCCGCCGCCACTGTTCCCGTTCTCCGTGTCCAGCATCCAGCACTGGTTGAAGTAGCTGAAGACTTCCTTGACGGAGCAGCGGCGATCCTGATCAATGGACAGGAGCCTACGAAACATTCGCAGAGCGTCGTCTGTGAAGCGGCGCCACTGCGAAGGCACTGTCCCCGTCCAGCGGCGCTGCCAACGCACAAACTCCTCGTAGAAGGCGTCGCCGGGCATGGCCTTCTCCCAGGGGAAGTTTCCGGTCAGCATGCAGAAGAGCAGCACGCCGAAGGCCCACACGTCTGTACTGTAGTCCACGTAGAACCCCTCGTGCCGGGTCGTGTCGCACAGCTCAGGCGCAGTGTACGGTATCGTGCCGCTCACGCGCTTCACCGGAGACCCGGCGCGCCGTGTCATGCCAAAATCTGACAGCTTGACCTTCCTGCACTCTGTGTCAAAAATGAGGACGTTCTCGGGCTTGATGTCCCGGTGGACCAGCTTCTTACAGTGCATGTAGTCCAATGCGATCGCCACCTGGTGGACGCAGCGCTTCGCCACCGACTCCTGAAGGCCGACCTGCGCGGAGAAAAGAGCAGGAGGATCATCACTGATCACATGCACACCTCTGCTTTCCTGCAGACACAGAAACAGGATTTTTCTGTTCTGCTGCTGTACGCATGTGAGCGTGCTCAGAAACATTCCTGCTTTCGCATTTCCAAAAACTTGAAAACAGTTTTAAACTCACAAGTCCACCTTGTAACTTAAATTGAAAAAAAACGTTAAAACTGGTACCAATTGAAAAATGATGTTAATTGTTTTTGGTTTCTTTCCTTTTTTGCTTTCAGTCCTCAGTTTACAGTTTCAATTGAAACTTTTAGTTTTCACTGCCGAGTTGAGCCTAATCTTACGTGGGGGCGGGGCTTTGAGCTCATTGACTACAGTGACATAATTCCCATGATTCCTAAAGAGGTTATTGTGACGTCATTTCAGCTCCAGAACAGCACGACACACTTTCTACACTTTTCTTAGACACACATGAACATTTTCACTTTTTTTTTTCCTTGTTTAAACTCTCAAAGTTTAAACCTTTATAGAAAAATAAATCCAAGATCATAAAACAGAAATCGGATTGTGATAAACATTTATGCAGCTTTGACTAAGCTGCAAGTGCAGCGTTTCTGTCGGGAAGAAATTAATAAGATCAACAGCCAATCAGGACACAGCTGTTTAAAACAAACAAACAAAAAGCGTGGAAAGTAGGATTGTGAAAGGTGAACAGGAGTGATAATGTTTGGTTCATCAGAGGAAGGATGTGACGAGCAGGACCATAAACAGACGCCGTTCTGGAGCTCTTTTAACCAATGGCAGACAATGGGCTCAAAGCCCCGCCCCCACATAGCATTAGTCTGCATTAAACCTGTAAACCGAGGACTGAAAGTAAAGAAGGAAAGAAACGAAAAACAAAAGTTGAAAATATGAAACAAACACTATTTTTGTTTTGGATTCATTTAAAGTTTCAAATGTAAAACATTTCAATCTTTCCTTCAAGTTTACCATGTGTGCTTTTGAATTTAAAACTCTTTACAAATATTTTTTCTGATTTACAATATCTTATTTTTTATTTTCAATGTTTTTATTAAGTTTCCAATGTCCGTTTTTCAAGTGTACAATTGAGTTTTTCGTTCACTTTGAGGTGATCCTACTCTGACCGCGTACTCAGCCGAAGCTACTGATGTGCCAAAAACACTGAAACAAGAATTTGCAGAAAGAATATTTATGTAATCATTTACCAATGTGTCTTTTATCCTAAAATTTGCTGCAGAAAACAATTTTCCAGTGGATTACTTTATCAATTGAAGTTCCATTTGGTTTATACTAAGCTGTATCATGCTGAATATCAAGTAGCGCCGCTTTATTGGCTCAATTTGGCGGCGATGGCTTGCCCTCCTCACGGCTCACCTGAGGGGGGATGATGTCAAAGAGATCTCCGGCCACAGCGAACTCCTGAGCAAAGATGTAGAAGTCGTCGGTCTGGAAGGCGATGCCGTACATGTTGATGATGAAGGGGCAGGGCGACAGGTACAGCGAGACGCTGTACTCCCGCAGGAAGCTCTTCAGCTTGGTGGTCCTCTTCCGCAGGAACTTCAGAGCCATTTTGGTTCCTGAAATCCAGGACAAGACGGGTTATATAAGCGGCTCTTTGAGGCATTCTGGGATTTGTGTCGCAGCTGCATAATTGCTTGGAAGAAACTTAATTAAAGCCATTGATGAATAATTAAATTCCTCCACACTCAGATGGTTTTGGAGTCCTCCGGCTTGCTGCTGCTGGGCTCTGGTGTTTGGTGAAGTTTGATAAGAAGGAAAAAAAAAGTGTGCGTGTCAGCGCCAGCGTGGGACGTCTCCCAAACCCCCCCCATTAGCTCTGCAAAGTGCTGTGTGGCTTTTTCAGAGCAGCCACTTTAGCAGAGGTCAGAGGAGGCTTTCTGCTCGTCTCCCAGCCATTAGGAGGCCCTTCAGGGAGCGTCGCTGAAGCTGCTTCTTCACACAGATTTACCGTTTGAAACCTTTCTGAGGACCACGGTGGTTTGAAACCGCAGCTGCTTCCTCTGCACGACTGCACGGACCATTTCCTTCATGCAGTGACTAACCGCAGAAAATCACCATCTGCTGCGAGGAGCTCACAGAGACGACGCTGCTGCACGTGGACCGCCCCACTGACCCACAAACGTCCTTATGTAAAGCCGTCTGCAAACGAAGATCTGAGAGAAGCAGAACTCTGCAGGACAAACCGGTCATCGCCTAAAGTCAGATCCAAACACGAATGAGATGGAAAATCCATCAAACTTGTTTCTGTTCCAAATGTTTTGCTGCTCGTTTGTTAAAAAAATAAAAACACTAACAGCTTTGTATTGGTAATGATAAATATGTTTTAATGATAAATGTGTTTTTGCACATCTTTTTCCAGCATCATTATTTGTTACGATAGAAAAATTCCGTTTCCAGAAGTGTTCTGGGTCTGTTTCCATTCATCTCATTTCTGCTCAATGAACTGCTTTCTATTGATGACTCAGAGGGGACGTGTCATCATTCGACAGCACTTCCTAAATACAGAAATCTGTCAACCGAGCGGATACCAGCAGAGTTCTTCTTTTAGCACAACTCACCTTTTTTCTTAAATGTTAGTTTTCCATTGTTTTTTGTCTCAAGAAAATCTTTTTTAGATTCATGTTTTTGGCCGTGGAGTTTCTCCTGCAGGAGGCTCTCCGATGTTTTTCACACGTTCGACCACTTTATTTTTGATAAAAATTGTGAGGACGATAAAAAAACCTGGTCTGTGAGGAGGAGAAACGCTTAGGGATCGTGAAGGAAAACCTTCAGCGTTCGCCTCCTGGGAGAACGAAGGCTCTTCCAAAGGTCAGAAATGACTGCAGATCATTTATGTGATTGTCTGCAGACTCTGGGGGGGCTTTTGGGAGTTTTCCTTCTCCTTCAGGAGCTCCAGCAGGAGCTGCGGGTTTCTGCTGCTTCAGAAATTTGAGGATTGATTAAAGCGGCTCTTCAGGTCAGAGGTCAGACGGCGCTCTCCCTTTGAAAGCCCTCAGCTCTGTGACACGTGCGGCTCCAGCTCTTACCTCGGATCTTGTGGACGACCAGGTCCACCTTCCCGTAGGTGCCCTTCCCCAGCTCCCGCAACACCTCGTAGTATTTGCTGATGTCCAGCTTCTCCAGGTTCTGAGCTGCGATCAGCTGCAGCTCCTCCAGGATGTCGACGGAGGCGTGGGAGCTCATGGTGGCGGCGCTCCGGACCAGGCTGGTCGTCTGCTCTGAAGACGGATGTTTCTGTGGAACAGGAGGAGCAGGAAGGAAGTAGAGAGTGAGGAAGAGTGTCCACCCAGGCTAATTGGACTTTCATTCCCTGTTTTTAGGAAAGCTGCTCATTGAAGATAAAATGGGAAAGACGGGAAAACTGGCCTTTCTTCTGAATCGAAATGCCTCCAGTGTAGCTGTGATTGTTCTGCAGACCTGAACACGCTCTGAGCGATGCTGATGTTTATCAGCTCTTTGGTCTCAGCGTAAAGTGGCAGTTTGCCTGTTCAGAGGCTAAAAAGCTGCTCTGGGTGTGAAGTCGACGATTAAACGCTGTTTATTCGCCTTCAGAGGGCGGCGCTGAGTCAGCCAAAAAACAAAAACACATTTGAACAAACTGGATGTGAGAGGTCAGCTGATGCGGTTTGTGGCTCCTCTGCAGGAGATGAATGATCCGACTTCATTAATGGATTTCTGATTCTGGTCGGATGTGTTTCTGCTCCGTCGCGCCTGCAGCCTTCCACTCTCAGCAGATCTGTCTCACCTTCCTCCTCCTCCTCCTGCTGGCGACAGCAGGGCTCGTCTGCCGAGCCATCTCTGAACGACTGCAGAGACTTCACAGCCCCGATGGTTCGCACCGGCGTTCTCATTAACAGACGGGAGAGGGTGTGGAAGGAGACGGGACGCCGCCACTTCCTGTGCCGCGGCTCCGCAGTGACAGGGAGCGCAGGAGGAGGAAGCGTGTTCACAAAGTGTGTGACAACAAAGAAAGCGAGCAGCAGAAGTCAGTATGTTCCTGCAAGAAGAGCCTCAGTCATGGAGCGAAGAATCACAACAAACTAGGAGCTGACGTCCGATGATCGCTGCAGCATTTCACATCCCATCAAAAACACAATGCGATCCTCTGTGACGAGACTAACGAACCCAAACTAAAAACAGGTTTGGATGAAGAAATCTGACACAAAAAGTTCATTTCAAAATAAAAATGTTCTGCAGAAATCCAAGATCCCAGTCTAACTTTTACTGCCAAACAAAAGTGGAATCCAGATTCAAACAATCGGAAAAATGCTAAATGAACAGCTAAACAATGCGTGAGTTCAAAGTGCTAAAAACAAAAGTTAAATTACAGTTGAAAAGAAACCACATAGTCATGAAATAAACACTAATAGCTGAAGAAAGAATCATATGAGAGGATAATGCTTCAGACTCGAACAATTATGCTAAATTAGCTTTAAAAAAAAAAGCTAAACAAGCTAGTAAAAAGTGTTAAATACGAAACGTCATATAGCTGAAGATAGTTATTACCTGTAATACATTAGTTAAAAGGATAAAATGTCTTAAAATTAATCAACAAAACATTAAAAATACTCAAGTACTTGAGGATCAAAAATGTTTGCTGAAGACACAGTAGCTGTAAAAAGCTTACAAAGCAGTTTACCATGTTTGAGTTTGAAACTAGCTACAAAATGGTATAGACCGACATAAAATAAGATAAGCGGCGGTTCAGATTATCATCAATCTGAGATCCCCGAACAATAGTAAAAAATTTCAGAAAGATGCAAAATCAGGAGTTAAAGTTACAGTTTTTGGAACAGTTTAAATAATGAGCAAAGATTTATCAAACCTTAAACACTGAGGCGGCTAAAATGGATCAATTATAGTACACTTAAGGCAGGATCAAATACAGTTTTCTTGCTGTAACGCGGCTCACCTTTCACAGATTTTTAAAGTTATTTTGCATGTGGTGTCTCCTGTACAGAATGCAGTCAGTGTGATCGCGATCAGATCTTTGTTTTCATTCTATAAAACTGGACTTGTTTTATATGATGGTTGGAATTTTGAGAATTTAAACAAGAGAGGAGTGTGAAAATGTTCATGTTTGTCTGAGAAAAGTGTCACTGTTCATAGCGAGGAGTTTTACCGCCTTAAAACATTGGTAATTGCACTTCCATGGTAAATGAGGAAAGACTAAACATGAATGATGTTTAATGAAGCAAAATAATGTTTAATTAAACAACACAAATGTTACAGGAAATACTGGTGAACCATTCAGAGAGAGCCCCACCTATCAGTGACTGGGATAGGCTCCAGTAACCCCATGACCAACACAAATGGCACAGCTTGTGAAGTGGAAAGAAAATTATACAAGTTCATTTTTTTTACAAATAGAAACTGAAAAGTGCAGTGTGTAAAAGTATTTAGCCCCCTGAGTCATTACTTTGTGGAACCTTGTTTTGTGTGTGCCACTTTGCCACACTGTATTAACCTCAAAGGAAGGACTTTATGTTTTGAGCGTCGGCCTGAGTAAAGGTTTGGAACAGCAGGGGTAAGGGTTTTAAAAGGGAAACATACATTTGATCAAGTTCATTGTAATAAAAGAGAATAAATGAGTTGTTCTAATGTTATGGAGTAAACCGCTTTTTATAGTTTCTATCTGGAAACATAAAATATGTCTATTTTGTGACATCCGAGAGCTTCAGCTGTGTTTTTAAAGGTGAAACGGTGAGAAATGTTGAGCAGCGACGGTGAGGATGGAAAGGAAACCCAACTGCAAATGCTGAGCTTGAAAACACAACGCTAAAAAATGAGAAGTCAGCTGAACTCAAAGGAGCCAACAGGCTGTCCATCAGCGGTCCACTCAGCATCCCGGTGACAAGGTCAATACATCCGGAGTGAAGGAGGCAGTTTGGAGGAGCAGCACACAAGCCTCCTTTCCTTTTGGCTCCTGCACGTGTCTGCACCTCCGTGTCCACGTGATCAACCTGAGTGTGTGCAGGAGGAGACGGATGGGAGTATCTCATCTAAACAGACAAACATGAAAGAAACAAACTCTGATCCAGCAAACGACATCAAAGCTCCATCACTCTCTGCTGTAACCATGGCAACGCGGTTGTCTTCTTGTGCTTCTGACTGAACTTTCTTGTCCAGAGGGAAGTTCAACAATTAGTTATTTTGGTTTTTGAATCTCCAGAGTCCTTTGGAGTTCTGACCGCGTTCTGAGACCTTCATCAGTCCGCTGCTGCCTCTGCAGACGGGCACGACCTTTCGCTCTGCTGTCATATCAAAGAGCCTGCAGATAAAAGAAGCTCGCTTTAATTAGACGCATCTTCTGCAGCTCCCCAGAGCTCCTCCTCACAGCTGCACTCCTGAGGACCACAAACAGGACTCCTCCTTCTCGGGGACATGTTGGATTGTAAACACTTGCAGCTGGAATGCAGTCGCTCTCCTTCATGCAGGAGCTGCATTTCTTTCTTCTGTTACTGATGAAAATGCGACCTGGCTAATCTGTGGGGGAGGGCGGGGTGGAGGTGCACAAAAGAAGAGAAAGTCGGGGATTCTGCCTCCTGACTGCTGAAGATGCACCTCTCCTCCCAAACTCTCCTCCTTTGTGAGCTTTCAGCTGCATTTATGTTTTCTACACTATAAATAGGTTTGCATTCAGAGCAGAAACTACAAAAATGGAAGAGAGAACAGGAAATAACCTTTTTTAAATGAACATCAATGTCAGGACATCCATCAGCAGGAATGAGGTCCAAGGTGGAGAGAAAGATGAAAGTGTTCCTATAGGAAGCATTCTCCCTAAAAACATCCAGGATGTTTGAATGTTGGATTGCAGTTTCTAAAGTACAGTTTTTAAAGAGTTTCTTTCAAAAATAAAGAAGAAAATAGTAAAAAGTACAAGTTTAGTAAAAAAATAAAAAAGTTCACCAATACTTTGTAACCCTTGTTTCAGTGGCCGAGGTCAAAAGTTTTCTGCAAATTTGAACAAACTGTAGCTGCTTTTGGTCCATTCATCCATGCGGATCTTCTCCAGAGCCGTTCTCGCAGACATTCATCTTCCTCCACAGTTTCTCTATTGGATTAAGGTTTAGAGACTGGCTAGAACACTCCAGAACCTTGACATGCTTTTTATGTAGACACTCCTCTGTTGCCGTGGCGATATGTTTGGGATCGTGCTGAAAGATCCAGTCATGTTTCATCCGCACTGTTCTCACTGAGGAAAGGAGGTTTGTGTCCAAAATCTCTCCATGTCTGATTTCATTTATCCTTTCCTTCAGTCATCCTGACCCCTTTGCAGAAAAGCGGCTCCAAACCATGATGTTTCCACCTCCATGCTTCACAGTGTGTATGGTTTTCTTCAGCATTGTTCCTCCTCCAAACACAATGAGTGGCGTTTATACCAGAGTCCCACTTTGGTCTCATCTGACCACATTATCATTCCTATCCTATTCCTATCATTCCTGAATCCATCATCCAGATGGTTTCTGGAGAACCTTAGACGGGGCTGGTTTAAGCAGAAGGACCTTTGGAACTCTGCCAGATTTACGTCATGTTACCACAATAACCTTTGTTACCATGGTCCCAGCTTTCTGTAGGTCATTGACCAGTTCCCTTGTGTAGTTCTAGGCTATGTCCTCGCTCATCATTTGTTCTCCACCAGGTGAGATCTTTCATGGATCTCCAGATGAAGAGAGATGGTCAGTGATCTTGTATTTTTTACATTTTTTAATAATTGCTCCAACAGTTGATCTTTTCTCTCCGAGATGCGTGTTTATCATAGATTGGTTCATCACAGTCTTGTTCAGGTCTACAGTCTCTTCCTTGGTGTCCTTTGACAGCTCTTTGGTCACAGTGACGAGGTTGCAGTGACTGTTTTAGGGTTTTTATTTTTACACTCTCTCACACAGTTGAAACGTATCTATGATGAACATTATAATACACCCCGCTCTGATCTCAGGAAAAACTTCAGCCCCTTTTATGCTGGAGATTGTGTAGTTTTCCTTTATATGAAAGAAAGACAAACAAACATAAGCAAAATGCTGAGTAATGTCCTGCCTTTGTGCTGCTGTTGCCATGCCTCGTTTGTCTTTGTAAAAACGTCAGTCTTTAATAAATCTTTTGTATAAAAACCCAACACATGTCACTGAGCTGAGAAATGATTGAAGGAATGCTGCTTTCTAAACTACTGCTGTCAGCCACACTGCAATACTGCAGTTATATTAGACTGTGATCATGATAACTACTGTATATTATGGATCCTTTAGTCACCTTTGCCGGCACCATCATGCTGACTCTCAACAGCTGGGTGCTTAGCTTATGGTCGAAACCCTGAACGTCCCTATAACTCATGTTTTCATTGAGTTTTTTGCTTTTGCATGAAGTACACTAAAACTGCCCTTCATTATATGCAGAGTTATGCTTACACTGCATGTTTGCAGCGCTCTGACTCGTGCATTTTTTTTTCCTGCAAACTCCAAACCAGTTGAGGGAACCTCTAATTCCCAAAGCAGGTTTGAGACACAGCTCTTTTTAATTGAGAGTGTTCATGAAACTATTTACCAACAGCTGTCAACACCATTACAGCCTCGTTTCTGTCTGCAAAAAACAAACTGCATCCACAGCTGACTGCTTTACATGCGCTTTAAAGAAAAGATACAGCTTCATCATTCCTGAACACCCACTCTGATCACCTTTTGATCTATTTCAAAGTGTTCCCAGTGGTGTTTTCATTATAATGACCATATATTTTCCAATAGTGACCAGTCTCTAATCGGGGGTTTGTGGTATTTGTGTGGTGAGACAGTGTAGCAATGACCAAGAAACGCTCATTCCATTTAGCGTTTAAACTTTGTGCGGTGGCATACGCCAAAGAACATGGCGCTAGCAGATGGTGATATTAAGAAGACGGCTGCACAAATAGGGACAACAGGTAAACTGTTGTTTGGTGAAGGTACAAAGAAAGTGAGCGATGAATTAGAAAAACTAGTTTGAACATGTACTGTTGAGCAAAGACGGAAAAGTGTGCGAGTCTTCAGGAAAATGATGGGCATGAAAGCGAAGAGGATTTTTGGATGTTGTTGTCTACATTTTGAGACCAAATTTCACCACAAAACGAACCCATTAGCCATCACCCTTCTGTCTGTGATGGAAGAGATGCCGGTCCCCAACTCTAATAAACGCAGGGCTGGCTGCCACATTTTTGGAATAAACGCCGGGGCCACTATTAGAAGATATACGGTTTGCCATTTTTAGCCTAATCATTTTCTAGGACATAGTTTCTGCAGAGCTGACTAAGACTCACAACTACAACACACTGATCTGTAAGAACACACACAATATTGTGAAACGTTGCAGGTTTTTCAATACATGCGTGTTTTATCGATGCACAACATTAAAAAAACATTTAAAGTAATTATTTTATTGTTTATCACTAGTTGTAATCTCTACTTTTCTGTTGTACATTGAAAAAAACTTTTGTGATTTGAACAAAGGTAATTTCTTAAAAAATGTTCAAGTTCAAGCTGCTCTCACTGACCTGGTGAACAAGAGGCTGACTAGGCTATTTAGTCTATTACTATTAAAAGCTACATTAGTTTTGGCAAACAAGGTAGTTAAGACAGTAAAATGCATTCACCAAAAATACTAACCTGATTATGGGATTAAATAAAATGAATCTGAATACATTTTAAAATGTAAGAAGGTTATTTGACATTTTGCTAAAAACAAACACGTAAAACACACTGAAGATGACACTGTGGCTGTTATAAACAATAACATAACCGACCTGTAAAAAAATGTCGACTAAGTTTGTCTACAGGATTAAACACGTTCAACAGAAACATCCATCATTATGCTGGAGCTGCAGTCAATTTAACATCATATCACAACGTTTCTTAGACCTGAAGCAGAACCCAGAATTCAGAAACAGAAATCTCCAGAGAACACAGAGTTCAATTCTTTGCAGAATGAGCGGTCGATTCATCTTACAAAGGTAACCCCCCCTTTTTAATGAATTTAATAACTAAATGATTTCACATCTCATTTATGAGCACGTCCTCTAATAATCACCATCCTCACGTCAGAACAAGAACCCACTGTTGGAGCTTCATCTGAACAGAACCTCAGAAAGCCGAAGTTTCCACTGAATTGCTGAAAAGCTCTAAAATCATCACAACGTAACCATATGTGACCGCAATCCTTTCAAAATAAAGGTCAGTGACTCAACAGAACTGGATTTGGTCAGCCTGACAGATTGTAAAGCTGAACTAATAACCCGGCGGGTCAGAGCGGCCCTGCAGAACCAGCAGCAAAGTCTACACGGAGGATAAAGCCTGAGAGGAAAAATGTCGTTGTTCCTGTCCAAACCAAACAGCGATAAAGGGTTTGTTTAAAGGGATGTTTGCTGTTTTTCAGCTGCTGTGTGGACCAGAGTTCAGTGAACTCTGTGAACCGTCTGCGGCAAACTACCCTCACCTGAAGCCAGAACTAAAGAAGCCGTCAGCTCCTCCAACCCCAGCCTTTATTGACTACATTTCCCTTCCATCTCTGTCGCACTCCTCCGTCTCCAATCAATCCATCGCTCAAACCTAAAACAAGTTGTCCTTTCTGTTGGGAATCGTAAACGGAAACATCTGATTACTCTGAGAAAAAAAGATCTTATAATGAGACACTTCTATAACAATTCAGGGGAGTTTTTAGTTCAAACACAGAGAAACTTTAACGGTTTGTTGACAAAACAGACATTTTTATGCCGTTTGCTGCATCAACAGCTTTTATTCCTTCAATCGGACACGATCTTGTTTCTAAAAAAATGTCTTTTCTTATCCAGTAACTCCGACATGTTTGTGTTTTGTTGGATCTGGCTCTGATTTTCACCAAACACCTTCAGTCTCTGTTTCTCTTTAGAGACCCGCTCCGTTGAAAACAGTGTTTTTAACATGTTCCTCTGGCTTTTTTCTAATAATTGAGGACATATTTAAAGAAAATTAAGCTCAAAATTACTTTTCTGACGTACAGTGGGCGGGGCCACAAGCTTCCTGCTCCACCCCATTCCGATGCCTCCACTTGCAGACAAATAGATCCATTTGTTTTCCTCGTCTGAGCTGGGATCAAAACTGAGCTCTCAGCAACGGGAATGGGAGGGGGTCGGATTACACTGCGCCAACAGACCCGCCCACAACTCATCTCTAACGAACTCCTGCTGCTCTGCAGAAACTATGACCTGAAAACGGCCATTTTTAAAATTTGAAATGGTTGTAATGAGATGAATGAACTTCCTCAGCTCCTAAAACTGTTAATTTGACTGTTTTTGGTCCATACTTAACCAAATTCTTCCAAACCTGAACAGATCAGACAAATAAATTCCTCGTGACTTGATTGGTCAAAGTTCAATCTGGTTTAACTTTCAATGGCTGTGTGTTTGTTAACTTAGAGCCTGAAAACGGACTTGAAAAGGTGCGTAGCCACACGTGAATGGGAGAGTTTTGAAGCTCAACCTGAAGTCTTTTGACCAGGACCCCGGTACTGGGGCGTCACCGTTCAGTTAAAACCTTCTAACTGCTCCAGAATCAGATTCACCTTTCAGCACCAAGGAGAATTACTGAAGTGATTTCTCGATGTTTATTAAGTTGCATAATTTTTGAGAAGGCTGCCGTAAACCAGGAGATTCTGGAACAATAGAAAGCTCCTGTAGAACCGTCATCAGAGGAGGAGTGCTGGAAGGCCATCTTCATTTAAGGCGGACTTCCTGTTTCCAATGAGAAGAAACCGGATTGGTTTGTTGACCTCCGGGTTCATGAAGTCAAGACGCGGTGGAGCAACCTGCCAGCGCCTCGTCTGCCGGAGCTGTTTGTAGATGATTACATCACTCCAGCCGCCGGCGTGGACCTGCAATCTGGCTCTCTGGCAGGACCCAGTCGCCGGCTCCCACGGTTCTCACAGCGCTGTGGAGCACATCAAAGCCAGCGGTCCTCTGCAAACACAGAGGCTTTGTGTGCTCGGTGGAGCATCACCGCGCCGCCGTGGAGCCGCCGACCTCCCGACCAAACCAGTCCTGATCCACGTTAACATCACTGTCTGGGAGCCAAGCGCCTCGCAGGAACAAAGCAGAACCTTCTGGGCCGGAGTCATCAGCCTCTCACATGAGGAAGAAAGCCACCGGCTTTCAGAGGGCCGGCTCCACCATCAGATGTTGAATCAGCTGATCTGAAGCAGCAGCTGATGTCCTCCAACAAGGAACAACAAAGAAGCTGCAGCAAACGGGACAAAAACAAACGCAAAGAAGCCAAAACCGCAGACGGAATCCACGCTGGGGAACATTTCTGTCACCGATGATCAAAACATCAGCCCCTTATCCTCAAAATGTAAGGGTTTTAATCTAAAACTGCAGGAGATCATCCTCAAACACAAGAACATCCTGTCCTTGTGGAATCCCTTCATCTGGGTCTGCACAAAAACCAGACTTATCAAATCCGAACTGAAACAATCTGAAAGGAAGTGACAACAGAAAGGCAACGATGTGCATGTAGGTGTAATGTGTGCGTCCTGTTTGTAGAGAGGAATGTGATGTTTTAGTCATTTGGAGCAATTTCCTGCAGAAGATCAGAGCAAACAAAAACACAAAGTAGTTCTGTTCTGATCAGAGCGGATCGCCAGAAGCAGACGTGCGTTTGCGCGTGACACTGAGGCACAAAGAGCTGAAGGCGCAGACGCAAAGCAGGCGAGGTGTGCATGCGCGCGCGCCGGAAGAACCCAGCGGCCGGACGCTCCACCAACTTTCCTGCTCTGAGAGGATCCCAGCTGTCCTGATGGACAGCCGCGCGTGCAGCCTCAGTCTGCCCAGCTGGGACCGCGCACCTGAACCCCCCTCACCTGTCCGTCCGTCCGCACTGCGCCCCTCCCGCCGCGCCTCAGTTCTGGAGCGAAGCTGCGGGACTCGAACCTGCGCAGCGGCCGCCTCGGAGCACCGCAGATCAGCGTCTGACCGCAGCTCAGCCCGCACACAGCCGCGCTCTATTGTCCACCGACGGGCCCGCCCACCGCTACGGCCGTCCAATGACAGAACAGGGCGGCTTCTTTGATCCTGTGATGCCTTCTGGGACTGTAGGAATTTACAGAATCATCAGATCAGAACCAGCAGCGCTGTTTATGTCACATAAAGCGGTCATTTTCTGAATCCGTTTATTCTGGACCTTTCTCATATTTAAGGATCTTTTTCTCCACATTTTCAGATCAATCCATTTATTATGTTCTTCAATTTATACGTATTACCTAATATGTTATAGTCTTGTAATCATACAAATACATTTGACTAAAACACCCATAAATATTTTATTTTCTTCCATTCTTTGAGCAGAACACGGAAATCATCTTTATTTATTTTTTTTAATTGTTCCTAAATGATGTCAGTATTCTCTACACCAGACCATCGCAAAAACCAAAAACCACAATAAACACTGGAAAATAAAGTGAAACCGTTTAAAATATGTCTGTGAAAACGTTCACGCAGCACCGAGTGATGCTTGTTAAAACGAAAACGTACGTAAATGCAATTTTTGAGTGTTCGAACTCTTGGATTTTGAGGTGACGTATCAATGAATTTGTGGAAGTGCCAACCGTTTGAAAATTGATAATGAAAGATAAATTGATAAAAAATTAATGTGTTGGAGTATAGAGCTGTGAAAGAAAAAGTCTGGAGCAAAATTTACCAGAGTTTCCCCATTTCGACATTTCGCACCAAAATGTTTACAATTATAGGTAGCGGACATGCGCCAGTAAACAGTAGATCAAGAGAAGAAGCCCCTCCATGTTTGTCCAGTGTGAACACTATGAGCCTTTGTCACAATGAAGCCTGCACACTCATGAGGACGCGTTACCAGTGTTCATCGAACGTGTGAGGATGTTTGCCAAAATCACGAAACCTGTGAGTTTCTAGAACATAGTTTCTGCAGAGGGACTTTAATTCATCTCTGAGTTGGCGAGGAGTAAGCCTGCCCTCATTTCATAAAATCCCGTTGTTTACATGCTGTCCCACTAGTTTACAGCCCCTCCCAAAATCTAGCTTTAGCGATGCAACAAAAACGGCGAGCAATATGGGAGCTTTCCAGCTGTACAGTTTGGATCCAGATTCCAGCTTAGACCAGGAAAACAAAGACGTTCATGGATCTGGTTGTCTATGAATGCATCGGAATGAGGCGGAGCAGGTAGCTTGTGGCCTTCCGATTGTAGAACCTTTTGGCTTATTCCAACTGCATTTTATCATCTGCTCCTGATTAGCAACAATTTGAATAAAGAAATACCCGGAAATGCTTGATTTTCTTTATAAATATCCGCCGTCATTGGAAAAAGGCCACAGGAATGTGTTAAAAACACAGTTTTTATTGGAGTGGGTCTTTAATTTTGAACCTTCCTAAGCACGATCTAGCTTTTCTGAGGGCTTTTGGTGTCAGTGAAAGCAACAAAGGACAAAGGTGAAAGGTGCAGCTCTGCAGCTCAGAGAACTGAGAACGCCTGCTCTCTCAGAACCAGAACCGTGCTTTTAGATCACTGCTCTTTGACTCGCCGTCTGCGTCATCACAGCATGTTCTTATTCTGCACGCGAGGAAGGATTCTCAGAAGAGAGCATGAACGCACATTGATCTTTTTTCATTTCTGCAGTCGGTTATGAACCCGTTTCTGGTTGCAGTAATCCGCCGTGTGGCAAACGTCTGAGACAAAAGAGGTCGCCAGGCTTCCAGACGTGCAAACTGATGAGCTGACAGCACCTTACATGAGACCGTAAATCCCAGAAAATGAGGAGAGGAGGAGGTGAGGTCCTTCAGGGACATATGTGCTCTGGCTTTTAGTGATTACAGGAGGAGGGATGAGAGGAGGCGCAAAGGGAGGACACTCAGGCCGTCAAGGAGACTCTGTCCTTCTGGAAAACAGTCACTGCTGGGAGTCTGATTGAGAACACAGCATATAGTTAGGAGAAATATGTTTGTTGTTTTATTCTTTCCATCTTTATCGTGTTTGTGGATCCCTTGATAACATTTCAGATAATGGAACAGAGCTTCAGCCTCACAGCAAAGAGCCTCCTGTTTATCATCCGTTAGAATGATGTTACGACCAATGACTGGAGTCTCCTGCTTTAGCCCCGCTTGTTTCTGTTCTCATCCCTTAAGCTCTCATTTGCAGCTAAAAAAAACCATAAAATCCTACGTTTTTTTAAGAAAAGACATTTTGATGGATCAAAATGTTTCAAAACTCAGGAGACATTTCAGGAGAAGTAAGTTAGCATTCAAACTTAACGTTTTAAAACTAAATATAATGATAAACTCTTTGGTTTTTCTTTAAAATAAATGAATATTTCAGTATGAAATGCCAGTTTTAGTCTCAGTTTTAGTCTCTTGCCAGCTCGTTTGGCACAGGTGTGTTGGTTTCATTTTGCTGCAGGTAAAACAAACTCTGTTTCTGTGTTTTAAGCAGAAAACGGAGTCAGAAGGTTTTTCCTGCTCTGGGTCTAAGTGCAGATAATTAGCTCATTACCGTGATGGCATGTTTGATCAATGCCCCTGAGGGAGCAAATAATGAGATCCCTTAGCCTGGAGGAAACGGTGAAGCTGCAGCTGAAACAAACACTTTCTGTCAGCGGGTGAGGCCAACCGCCTCTCCGCTCGGTGGATTATTTTCACAGAAAAGGGCATCTTCATGTTCGCAGGGGGGTTTCTGCCCCACCTTTGCCCTAACTCACTCCAGCCTTGTTTACTACCAGACATAATAAAAATCCAACCAACAGCTGGGGCTGTTTCAATCAAGGTTATTGCAGCTATTTCCCAGAATGCCACAGTGCAACATGAATCCCTCCCTGGGCTGACTTCCAGTATTAGAGTCTGGAGCAGAGGAGCTTCTGTTAGGGCGCCTCCTCAGGTCACCAGTGTTCCAGTCTGATGCTCACATCTGAGCTACGACGGAAAATTATGGAGACAGGAACAGATGAACAGATGATAAAACTGTGGCACAAAAATAAATCAATTTTACAAGAGAAGAGTTGTAAAATTAAAGAAAAAAACACAGTCATAAAAATACAACATTTTACAAGAACAAAACTGTAAAATTGTGAGAAAGAACTACAAATTTTATCATAATGAAAGTCAGAAAATTAAAGGGAAAAAGTAACAATTTTAGGAGACTACTCCTTAAAAAGTAAAGGAAAAAGAAGATCACATTTAAAAAAAAAACAAAGTTGTAAAATGATGAAAAAACTGTCAAAATAAAGTCATAAAATTATGTGGAAAAAAAAACTTAATTTTACTCAAACATAGTCACAAAAGTATGAAAACATTATTTTAAGAACTTTTCAGAGAATAAAATAATCAAATTATGAGTAAAGTTAAAAATTTCCAAGAATAAAACTGTAATATTATGAGAAAGAACAATACATTTTATGAGAAGAAAATCGAAAATTAAGAAAAAAACATCAAAATTTTACAAGAACAAAGCTGTAAAATGATGGAAAAAAGTCCTATTGTAAAAGAATAAAATTGTACAGTTATGAATTTTAAAACAATTTATTAGTATAAAGTTTTATGCTTCAAAAAGTTGTTTACAAGGAAAAAGTTATACTTTAAACAACAACAAAGAGAATCAAACATGACCTGTTTAAATAATGTTGCAGACAATCAGAGAAATGCGAGACAACAGACCACTCAAGACTCGCTCTATCCGTTTCACTTTTTGTAAATGTACGACTTTACTTTTGTGTTAAAACAGCGCCACTTTCTCCGTGTGAAGTTAGGACTCAATCGATCAAATTTTGAACAAAATGTTCTCATTTTAAAGTACTTGCTTGTTCTTACATTTAGGTATTCTTGCATTTTTTATGTTGTATGAGAAAAATAATTCAAAAATAAATTATTTATTGAGTTTTTCAAAATTAGGTTCAGTCAACATGTTTTTTTATTCATTTTAGGTCTTTTTATTAAACATCTAAATCTAAAGTCCGACTCCAACTGAATATTTTTTCTGTTTTCAGTGTTCCCAGTGGTCTTTTAATTATGACATATTTTCTGCAGAGCGGCAAAGGTTCATCAGAACTTCGCCTCTGAGTTGTGGGCGTGAAAGTAATCCAACGGTGTTATCCCATCATCCCTTTGTTTACACTCTCTTCAGTTAGCTGACAGCCCCTCACAACCCCAAGCTAACATTAGCATAGCAAAAAAAAAGATGAACAATATCAGAGCTATTCAGCCGTACAGTTTTACGCCAGACGGCAGGTCAAACGAGGGAAAAAATGACGTGAATTGATCTATTTGTCTGCGAGGGGAGGATTTCGAATTGGAGCTTTGACCCTGCCCAGTGTAGCTTCTACATCACAAATAAGATCTTTTTCAAACTGCATTTTTTCATCTGCTCCCGATCCAAAATAATAAAGAAATCCTCAGAAATGCACGTTTACTCTTAAATCATTTTATACATGCCCTCCATCACGAACGAAAACATGTTACAAACACCAGAAACACCATTTTCATTAGAATGGGTTTTTAAAAAGAAATTTAACCTTTAGCTTTTATATACACACTTTTAACGTCATAGCAGCTTCTTGGATTATTTTTTGTTCATTTCGTCTTTCTTTACTTGTGGACATGTCTTCAGATGTTTCAGCATAAATGACGTTTTATTTCAGGCGTCATTTCTGCAGCTTTGGTGAATCTTTATAGCTTTAGAGGGAAAAAGTGAGAAAAAATAAAGTCCAAACGGTGAAGAATAATTATTTTAATGTGCTGCGGTAGGAGCGTCACATGCTCAAAAAAATGAACTAAATCTTTGAACATTTCTGACAAACGGACTAAAACACAAACCTCTTTAGCTTCTGTCCAGATGTGGAGAGATCAGCTGTTTGGATCTGCAGCTGCAAACATCTGCCAGACACTGAGCGCTCGCCATGGCCCCCCCCCACAGGACAGAGCCCTCCTTTAATGTGAGCAGCAGACACGGCGCTGCAGGGACACGTGCACAACAAGAAAAGCACCTCATGTCAGCACGGCCACTCCCATTTTCCCCCATAATCCCGAGTTCCTGCTTCATAACAGAATGATAGCGACTCGTTATCCTCTTATTTTGAAGCAGGCTGTTCTGCACTGAGCATGTCAGGACCAAAAGCATCAGATCTTTTGGCATTCTGCTCTGATCAATTCATGCAAATTTGCATCGACTGATGTGCGGATAAACAGGCAGAGGCCAAAGTATCCTCAGATGTTCCTGCAGACGGATCTCACGCCCTTCTCTGCAGGACTGGAGGCATTTACGGTTCGGGAATGAAGCTGAAATGCTCACATTTTTCATTGTAACTTCTGAATCAATGATGTTAGAAATGTTATGCATTCATCTTTGTCGATCACAGTTTATTACTGAAGAGCGTTATTTCCTGACAAGGGAGTTCCTGCTCTTAATGAATGACCTAGTTTGAGTCTGAGGATTTCCGTCCTCCACGGTGAAAAACAAACAGTCAAGATGTTTGTTTACCTTCTTGAATGATGTGGGAGGAGCCTCAGGGAGGCTGTCAGGGCGGAGCTTCTGCCACAGACTCTGCCTGTTTGTATCATGATGCTCAAACAGTCCAACGTTATTCTCTTACCTTTGACCTCTGCTCTGCATATTTACTCGGATTCCAAACCAGCTTGTGGTTTGTGGAGTAGAACATTTATTCTTAAAATGCACAAATTTGAGCATAAATTAAACCAAAAAAAAACAGCTGATTTAAAAATATTAACATCTTAAAAAATAATAATAAAGAAGCACAATTTTTTTGACACCAGGAGGTCTTTTGAAGGAGAAGAAGGTTTTTGTTCAATATGTCAGTGATTTTAGTTCTGAAATAAAAAAAAAAATGAAAGTAAAGAACTACAACAGGCTGGTCTCTAACCTCATCTGCTCATGAGAAGCATAAGATGAGCTGCAATGAAAAGCTGAAAAGCCATAATGCGCCCGTGTCATGGACGTGATCCGGTTAGTTAATGTGCTCATCGTCACATCGACAGTCTGTATTCTTCTTCTTACTTCATTTATCCACAAACGTTACAGAGCAAAAAAAATCATCTTAAAATAAAAACAAATTATTGCAAAGTTAGAAAAAAACCATCGAAAAGCCATACTCCATCAAAAATTGCTTTAAAAACATCTTGAATAACAAAGTTGACCACGACCACAACGTGAGCGCCCTGGTCTCTCTCGGCTGCTGCTTTTTGTCTAACGGTCGGATTGAGTCAGATCAGAAGTTCACAGCAAATAATCCAAACAGACATGAATGATGTCAACGGCACAAACATGGTGTGTTTTTTTTAAACATTAAAAATAACAAACCAAACATCACCCTTTTTTTATCGACTGTAATACGCTTCCATGTGTTTACATATGATTTACATACGTTTAAATATGGAACTTTTTTAACCTTTTACCCATAATTCCATCACATTTAGTTCAATTCTGAAAATTTTAGTAACTAAATGATGAACAATATGTCAGAGTTGATTGTATTTGAGGCTGTATTCAAACATTTAAAGGGCCACTGTGATAAAAATCTGTTTTGGTTGTTTTTAACGTGTTCTTGTGGCATTTTTCTGATGATGGAGGACATATATGAAAAATATTCAACCTGATTCCAGCTGTGTAGGCACCAACCACAGCTGAACTAAGGCAGAAAAAGTTCACCGAGGATGAAAGTAGGCTAAAAAAATCCCTTAAAAAGTGCTCTCATGTAATCAGTGACTGATTTAGTAAAAAACACATGCAGAGAAAGCTGCTCAAGTGTTTCAAATGACCTTTTCAGAGCTCTAACTCCAGAGTTTGTTCTGCTTTTATTTTAAGTTACTCTATTTCTGTAAATGTATTGTTGATTAAAGATGTTGTTCGTTTTCTCAAGGATTTCTCAACAAAAGCTGAAGCTAAAGTGATCATGGAGACTGGGAGGAAGATAGATGGAAGGAGGAAAGCAGATCAGGAGATTTGAAGATGGAATGAAGAAGTTCAGGAGTGACAGGAGGAAGGAGAAAAGACAGGAGGACAGGGAGATGCAGTGCAAGCTGAAGGTGGAGGAGGCAAGGTCAAACTAAGGGTGGATGAGTGAAAGGTTGGACAGAAAGGAAGGAGAGATGGAAGGATGTGCAGAAGTTACTGTGATCAAGGACAGGAACGGAAATGTGTTCCACAAGTCTGATGGAAAGATGGAGGGAGAGCTCTGAAGAACTGATGGTTTAGGAAAAGGAAGAGGTAGATGTTTGGGAGCAGGAAGTAGCAAAGATGAAATGAGGAAGACATTGAAGATGATGAAGAGTAGAAAGGCTGTTGGTCCTGAAAGTGTTCAGGGGAGGAGTCTTTGACAGGAAGGAAGTTTTGGAAAACAGAGGAAGCCAGACATCTGTCAGAAGTAAACAACAGTTTGGTTCCACGCAGAGGAAGAGAACCACAGGCGTGATGTTTGTGGTGACAGAGGAGTGTGAGGTGGAGGTGGAACTACGACTGTTTCCATGGGGATGGACAGACTAACTGTTGAGGTTAGACAGGAATCTCTGTGGATCATGATGTTTGCAGATGATATTGTGATCTGTAGAGAGAGCAGATGGAGGAACATCTAGAGAGGTGAAGGTTTGCTCTGGAAAGGAGAGGAATGAAGGTCAGCTGCAGCAAGAAAGAGAATCTGTGTGAACTTAACTTTGAAATGAAGAGAAAAAGATCATGTTTGTCAAAATGTTACAAACTACAAACAAAAAATGAACAAAATGAAGTTTCTGTTCAGTTTTATCTGAGTTATGGTGAATGTAAAGCTCCTCACAGCAGCTCTGGTTCTGTTCATCTTGCTTTAAAGGAGAATGAACGCATTTCACAGCAGAATCCAGGCCTTGAGGGCCGGTGTTCTGAATGTTTTCCAAATAACCTGCCATTGAAGCTCCTTATTGGCTAAACACACCTGATCCAGATGATCAGCAGCAGATGAGACAGGATTTCTGGAAAGGCCTGGAAGCCTGGAGTTTGTCAGCCCTACTCAAGAGTTTAGTAACACCTGCAAAATGCAGTTCCTAAAGTGACCACTGGAGGCTGGCTCCTTTACCCCACCAGCTCGTTTCACTTAGAAGGTGTTTTGTATCATTGTTTCCAGAAACTAAACCATTTTAGTTTTTAAATTAGATGTTGAAATTCCTTTTGAGAGTATTAAAGTGCAGCGTGTTAGAATTTTGTTGAATTTATTCACTAAAGGGTCCATTTCCTAACGATAGTTAATGGATAATTAAGCATGAAATAGGCATGAAATAAAGTGCTAACATAAAACGTAATTTTATTTTTTAAGTATCTGCGAAGAAGCTCGGCTACATTTTAGTTTTGCCTTCATTATAAAAGCAGATCAGCAGCAGTGAATGCTGGGAGTTGCTGTTAAACATTAAAATGTGGGGTTTTGGACCCGGGACGATGTTGTTTTTTGTTGGTGTTCACTTCCTGTTTTATTTTGTTGTTGGTGTTCACTTCCTGTGTTTTTCACAGGACTGCTCATTTCGGGTCTCTTGTCACTCCCCTCCTAGTGTGTGTTCTCTCCCTCCCTAATGTGCACGCCTGTGGACACTTACCTCATCCTCTCCCTCTGGTTATAAGTCCTCGTCTCCCTTGCACTAGTTGTCGGGTGGTTTTGGTTGCAACACGAGTTTGTGTTCTGCTTTCCTTGTCTGACTTAAATAAAGCAGTAACTTTGCGGTTACGAGTGCTGTTTGCATTTGTGTCCTCAGGCCAACCCTGACATAAAATATTTATAATAAGTTGTTTTCCTTTTTGTTTCTGAACCAGGACAAAAATGTTGAAAGTGAACAGGCTTGTTTGTGTGTAAATCTTGATTCGCTGGCTGTTCTTCTCCCTCCCAGCCACAGCCAATCACATCATGTTCTGAGATCTTTAAAAAGTTCCTGAAAACACAAAAGGTCATCCTGCTGCCGCCTGCAAAGAACAAACAGCTAAAGTCAAGCTAAAAGCAGCCTGCTCTTGTTTTCTCTGCTTTACCGCGTACACCGCCTCATCCTACACACTCAACTTTTGGCCTGGATGTCATGAAGATGGGGGAGCGCTCACAGCCTCTCGTTGCCATGGTAATCTTCCTCAAACCATCACTCCTGCAGAGTGTTTAAGATGAACCAACAATGATTTGATATAAAATGTTATGAAGTTTGTCAGACCAAAGTCAGAAAGCATGAGTCATCAAAGCAGCCAGCAGGTCTGTCTGTAAGGATTCAGGTTTGAGTTTGGATGATCGCTTTTAGGAACCAATAATAGCTGCTACCATCTGAGTAAATCTGATAAATGACTCATCAGGAACTCACGGTTCAACAGCTTTAGATCTGCTCTGTGCTCTCCTCCGCTGGAGGAGTCGCTCCTTAGCATCCGTCGACAGGAAGGATCCCGTCTGCGTCGGGAGGATGAAGTGTTCTGTCCAGTAAAAACGCAGAAGAATAGCGAGCCCTCATTAATGGAATCAGTTTGAAGAAATCATGTAAATGTGGAAATTACATCAAATAATATCTTACAAATACGCTGTCATTTCAGCTCAAATGCACTGCCAGTTACATGCCATTTACGCTGCATTTGTTGTGTGGGTTAACTTTACAAACGGCACACCATAGTCGCCCATTTAGTTGTTTGAAGTTTGATCTCTGCATTTGACCCATCCCCTGGGGGAGGGGTGAGCTGCAGACCCAACCGAACTCGGTAACCATTTGGTGTTTTAACCCCCCTAATCCAATCCCTGAATGCTGAGTGTCAAACAGGGAGGCACTGGGTCCCATTTTAACAGGCCTTGATTTGAGCAACGTCCACAGCTTTATGCTGCGTCAAATCACATCTACGGCAGCTTGGTAGTTCCAAAAAAGCTGATGATGCTCGAGATTGGAACAGGTTCACATTCACAGCATAAGAGAACCAAATTACAGTCCGTTTGGAAGCAGACTGAGACCAGTTCTTCAAACGGGTCCTGGTTCACTTGTCGATCAGACCTCACATATTCGCTTCTGCACATAGTTCAGAGAATTTATGGCAAAACAAACTCTGAGCCATTTTTACTGAACCAATCAAACCACAACCACTAATTCTCTGTTATGGCTTACTAAAACGTTCTCACCGCGTCATGTTCAGCCTCGTTTTCCAGCTGGTTCCTGCTTTATTTTTATCTAGCTTCTTCAGCTTAGCGCTTTTTTCTGTCCGTTTGCTGCTTGTTAAACGGCACACTTCAGTAAATCCAGATCTTCCATTGAATCCAGATCATCCAGTGAATCCGGATCCT
>BSAI01000089.1:3412992-3523929 GCA_036245035.1 Adrianichthys oophorus | reverse complement strand
TCCAGATCCTCCAGTGAATCCGGATCCTTCAGTAAATCCAGATCCTCTAGTGAATCCGGATCCTCCAGTGAATCTGGACCCCGTTGTTCTGCAGCTGAGCAGGGATCCCGTTAGGTCCAACCGAGAGTTCCGGTGAGCTTTGACAGTTGTCCAGTGAAGGGAACCGTTTGATGAAACAAATCCTGGTGAACAGTTTTATTCTTTGGACCGTTCTAAATGAAACTTAAAACGTCTTTAGTTGATCAACGTTTCATTCATTTTAATTACTTAATAATTAATTTACATTTATTGACAAATATTAAATAAATGTTTTGGAGGTTTATAAATGTATTGAAGTTTACCACATGTTTGTAGGATCATTTTTCCTTTACCTTTATTAAAAAAACGTTTTATTTTAAGTAAAATCTTCTGCCTTTAGGTCTTTGTTCTTGAGCAACATGAAAGTAAAACAGAGAACCATCTTGGTGGAACATCCACGCATCTCTGTCAACATTTCCTCCGGAGCACAGAGGCATGGAAGTGGATTTATCCACGTTATTAGCGAACAGATCAACTGCTGCTGCAGTAAACAAACAACCAATCCATCTCTGTGAGGGAAATGCGCTTCTGTTGGATTTATGAGGGAAGAGGAGGCTGTTATTAGTCTACTGTCGGTAATAATTCAGCCTTTTATCTGGACCCGGCCCCTGCACAGCTGCAGCCTCTACTCATGCAGAGACACAATGGCCCCATGAAATACAGAGGGTCCTCCAGAAGCCCAGACAACAGGATGCAGATTTACATCCCTGCTGAGGAGGAAGAAGGATCCTCTGACATCATCATGCAACTGCTGTGATGACAAACAATAAATACCAAAAATGCTATCTAGAATGATCTAAAAGATTCTTTTTGTAATAAAAACTTCCACAAATGTCCATGGATAAGGGATTTACTTGAAGGGAGCTTTGCCCGTACCTTTCAGATTAAGAGCCCCACAGAGGAGCAGAAATGTATTTTTCATGAAGCAAAACCATCAAAATACATTTTTACTCAGAAAACATTTAAACTGTGCAGCAGGAAATCATTTAGATGAACTCAAGTGGGACAGAGTGACAGCAGGATTATCCATCCATCCATCTATCAAGATAATGTGGGTTTAAGAGCTTTTCTTCATTCATTTCAAGGCTGGGGTTTGACCCTTCGGCCGTCTTCTGACTGACAGTTACCTGAACTTTAAAGTCAGGTGTTGCTTCACCGCACTGGCCTTAATGACCACAGTCTGGTTTGATGTTTTTTGCGTAGCCGTACCTGTGTTTGTCAGACTCGTGTTAAAGAGGAATCTGATTATTGAGGTTCAGCCTGGAATCTAAATATCATTTTGAAGCTTTTGGCAATCCGTTAGTTAAAGAGATTTTGCTCTTTTGTAACTAAAACTCTGCAGGCCTACATTTATTATTATCATAAATGTTTAAGAATTATTATTATTACTAATAAAGAAATCAGTGTTCTTCTGAGTTTGAATTTCAGTTTCACCACAGATTTCTGTTTTTCTGCCTCAATCTGGATTTCATCTTTCACAGCATTGAGGGTTTTATTTCTTCCTTGTCTCCTTCAGCAGCTCTGCCTTCATTTCTGTCACTATTCCAAAGTCAGAAAAGAAACAGCTGATTTATGATTGCAGCTTCAGAATGAAAAGGTTCTTAAGGTGGTCTACAGAGACTGAACCTAACAAGAGAAAAGGAGTCGGGAGGCTTACAAAGCTTTCCCAGTGGTCTTTTAATTATGATGATGCCGTTTTTAGACAAAAACCTTTGTTGCTTTCTTGGACATAGTTTCTGCAGAGCAACAGGAGTTCATTAGAAATTCACCTCTGGGTTGTGGGTGGGACCGCTGGCATAGACTCCGCCCCCTCTGCTGAGAGCTCAGCGCAGGGAGCTTGTGGACTACCAAGAAGATTATCTACGTCACAAATACAATCTTTTTCAAATGACATTTTCACAATGATTTGAATAAAAATATTCAGAAATGCAATTTGAAGATAAATGTGATTTGTGTCCCCGATCATCAGAAACATGCTACAAAACATGTTAAAAACACCAGAAACGGGATTTTCAGCACAGTGGGTCTTTAAGAATGTAGTGGTGTAAATAAAGAGGGAAATTATTTTCAGAATGAAACATAAAATACTTCTGATAAAAAAGAATATTATTTATACTTTTGTTTACGAATTTATTTAAAATGTTTCCTAATTCTTCAACTAAATTGCTTGTATTCTCCTACATTCTTAACCAATAAGAAGGCTACAAACGGAAAACCTGAGGGGCCGTCCAGCACCGTGTCAATCGGAAAACTAAAGTAAAATGATGAAAGTCTGAGACTTCTTTACATTGATTGGAACTCTGTTTTTTCCTGCTCTACTTCTTGTGTAGCAAGCTAAAGATTTCCTGGTAAACTCAGTTTTTAAACCAGCTTCACACAGGAAGTGTGACCTGCTCAACCTTTACACACACACACACACACACACACACACACACACACACACACACACACCCCATCCTGTTTGATTCACAGCATCCATCACAAATAAGAAAAAAACATCTTGACCCACACGAGTCTTTCAGATCTTTATGTTTCTGGACGTGACGGGCTTCTCGCCTGGTCTGCTGTCACAGAATCCCAGAGGTGAAACATTTGCAGAACATGACGCTCTGCGGCGTGAATGTGATCAGATCCAGAAATACCAGCAGCTGAGACGCCTGCCTGCAGCTCCTGCTGTGGTGTGTGAGACGCTGTGATGAGGTCTGAGCTGCTCTCAAAGCTGCTCGCTCTCATTAAAACCTTTCTCTCGCCTTTGTCGGCGCCCTTCAAACCCCTTTTCACCGTTTGATCATTTGAAATTCAAACTAGCTCAAAAAAAACTGGAGCTGAAAGTGTTTAATAATAGCACACTGACTGATGCTGAAAGGCCTCAGGCTGCAGCTGCTCAAGAAGGACACCTAGTGGACAAAGACAGCAAGATCTGATCAGATTCCTGCTGATTACAGAAAGAAATGGATTTGAGTTTCAGAGATTTTCATTAAGAAATTTATAAATGGAAAAAAAATGGTACATTTAATCAACCTTAAAGCTTTAACACTCAGTCTACCAGAATTCAGCATTTGTTACCAAAAAAATTCAAGCTGTTGTGTATTTTCCACCTCTGTAACTGTCATTGTCTTTCTACTTGTCATTTTTGTCTCTTGGGTTTAGAATGAAGCTATCATTAGGTTTTAGCTTCACAGAACATAAAAAACAGGAGAAAGATCCGGAAAATGTTGTTTACTGAAAAGAGGGCAGTGCCGTTGGAAAAACAGAGGATGAAAGAAAAAGGGCAGAATTAGCCAAAGCCTGGTTTTCAAGTTGCTCTGTACAAAGACTGACTGTACAATTACAACAATTTCCATTTTTATGAAGGCCTCGTAGTGAAAATAATGAAATAGGACCCCCACCCCCAATATGACTTCTATGCTCATACTCTTTTCTATCAGGACCAGAATCCCTTTCAGGGTCACATGGTTGCTGGAGCCTATCCTAGCTGCTGTTGGGTGAAGGCGGGGGTCACTCTGAACAGGTTGCCAGCTTGTTGCAGGGCTAGCATGTAAGCATGTAGCATGGAAGAGCATGTAAACAGATGGATGATGGGACATGTGGGCAGATCTTCAGTCCCACTCTGTCCTGAAAAAACAGTTTTTTAATTTCATCACTGGGAAGACTTTGAAAAAAGATCAAAAGATGATAAAGAGGGTTTTAGTTGAACTTCAATCAGATGAGGAATCTTTCATTATCGTTTGAGACAATCACATCATTTTCTGCTCTGACCTGTGAAGCGTACAGAAACTTTTTAGGCAAAAATGATCACAAACAGTGAAATATTAAGAT
The DNA here is from genome assembly GCA_036245035.1 of Adrianichthys oophorus. Classification (NCBI taxonomy): domain Eukaryota; kingdom Metazoa; phylum Chordata; class Actinopteri; order Beloniformes; family Adrianichthyidae; genus Adrianichthys; species Adrianichthys oophorus. Next base: position 3,520,032 of record BSAI01000089.1, on the reverse strand, counting down.
TAGCAGAACGACTGGTGGAAAATGAAGGAGTGTTTTGCAGGAAAATTGAAGCGTTTAGTATTTTGTATTGGTATTTTTACTAAAGAACATAAATTTTGCAGAAGAAGCAAAGTGGATTCATGAAAAATCTCCTTTGGTTTGGAGGAAAATGATCATTTCTGTTTTATGACAGTCAGATGAGGCAGAGGGAAGGATACTATGAATCATTCTAATAACAGAAAGCTTCCTCTGAAACAGGAAATCTCATCATGAGTTTGTGTCTTTTGGTCTTTTCTTGTGCACTAGGGGGCGCTGTAACCCCGCAGGTGGATGTTGGGTTTGTTCAAAGGATTTTCAGACTCGGATTTTAACGGGATTAACTCTCTAAAGACAGCAAATTAATCTAAGACTATTCACCAGCATGACTTTGTTAATCCTGCGTGTTGATATGATCGATCTTGTTGAGATTATTTTGTTTTAGCAGAGTTTTTGTTTCACCCAGGACTTTCCTGTTTAAACTTTTACGTTTATTTTTTATTCATTTTTCAAAGATTGTAATTTAAATTCAGCTTTGATGCCACATTTTCACCACAGAAGCACCAAACTAATTTCTACTTTCAGTGATCTTTTCGGGTTTTCGTTTAATTTTTAAAAAAAATTCCACTGATATTTGCACAAAATGTTTCCGTTTTTTCAACAATTTAAAGAAAACAAATAAAAATAAATTCTTTCAATGGCATTTGATAGTATTTAGGTAGCTTAGTATCATCACATTAGGACATAAAACACTTTAAAGTGACAAACTTGAAGAAAGTTGTAGAGATCAATTTCAAAATAAAAGCCTTGTTGGGTTGTGTTAGTTTTAGTGTGAAACCTGTGACTCAAGCAAAGGTTTGTTCCTGTGTTCTACTTTCACCTGCTGCTCATCTTCCTCACTCATCTTCATTTCTGGGAAAGATTTCCTGTCTGTGTTTGACCCCTACTCCCCACCCCCACCCCGGCTGGGGCTGATTTTGGACACAGACGGCTGTCAGTCCGGGGCAGCTTGGTGTTTCTATGGTTTGTTTCCTGCCTTCATTGTTTGAGGGGAGCAGGAAGGATGAGCCGTCACTGACCCAACCCCCCCTTCATCTTCATCTGGAAGATGAACCACATTTTTATGAATATGAGAAACGCTTACCGTGGAAAATTCTCCTGTAGCTTTGGCTTCTTTATTCCCTCTGACCAGAAATGTCAGATTCAGCAAAAAATCTTTTCCCCCCAAGAAAAACAAACTCAGACGTCACCTCAGATATGATGCCGGAACACAAGCAAAGCCAGGCGGTGTGGTTATTGATGTAAATATGCATCAAACCTCTCCGAATCTGAATTCATTTAAAGCAGGCGTGATTTATTTTTTCATAGCTGGAAATAGATTCAGGCATCAAGGGGTTTTTAGGAAGCTGTTTCCCAGGAAATGAACAGGAAAATCTTTTCAAAGACGTCTGTTTCTAAGAGATTAGAACTTCATTAAAGTCTCATGTTAAGATGAAGATGAATCCAAGCTTTTACCATTCAGCAAAACCCCTTCACACGACTATAATGTGCTTTTCACGCAGTCAGAGATGTTCAGCAGTTTGACCTTTTATGACCTTTTGATCATTTCTAAAAGAACGTCTGCAGCAGCTTCTCCATGTTTCAGCTTTTTTCACTTCATTCAACAGTTATTCCCACATTTGTCGAATGTCTTGAAGCTTTTCAAAGCTTGTAAAGTTTTTGAGCAACATTCCTGGTGTATGACGTCCTGTGGTGTTTCCACTGGGAGATTTGTCCGTGTCTGCAGTGAAATACGTCGGGGATCCAAATGATCCAAAGCAGGTGGATCAGCTGTTGTGCACCTACAGGGTTCCCATCCCTCAGAACGTGTCCAACTCCTCAAAGTTTTCCTTCCTGGAGACAATGGCGGCGTTTCTTGTTTTTGTTCCGCAGGATGGAGCCTGGATGTGGTTTTCCTGACAGACGGACGCGATTACAGCGGCTCTGAATGTCAGCGGAGAATTACTCCAAAGGTGAAGGAGATGTGAGTCAGAGTGGAGGTGAATCAGAGCCTCTTTCCCTGTCATCTCCTCTCAGATAAGAGCACCTGACTCTGGGAAATGAAACAGCACAATGTTGCTTTTGTGAGGCAGACTTTAGAGAAAAGTGTAGCTTTGTTCTGCTGGCCAGCTTTCAGCTCAAATTTTCTAATTCGTCATGTTTCCAAACGTGGTTTTTTTTCCTTCTTGCAAATGATCATTATTTCATTTTTCAGCCACGTTGTCATCTTTTCTTTGTATGTGGCCTCTAGAATATTTTATTCAGTGATCTCAGAGCAAGCCCACATCATCACCCCTCCACCACCATGCTTTCCCGTCTCCCTGAGTTGATTTTCTTGCCGTTCAGGAGCGGGGGTGTTCGTTCTACCGTGTGACTCTGTGGTTTCATCTTCTCTTGATGTGGTTCCTGCACGCAGCCTCACATTTGGTTCAGCAGATAAAACGGTTGTTTGTCAGTTAATAAGTGCAGCTTTTGTGAGGACGCAGACGCCTAAATGCCACAGGAATGCAGCCGGCAGCAAACTTTACATCCATGCATGAAGAGACGCTTTCATGATGATTTCAGAAAGTCTCTCATGTGTGGGTGCCGTCTGCAGAGCTCTCTGAGCCGCTGGATCTGCGGTAAACGCCACTCTGGCTTCATATAAGAGCGTACTCTGGTTTCAGTGGTAAACGGAGCAAAAATGCCGGGGAAGACGCCGCTTTGCTGCCATGAAATCCACGGGAAGCAGTCAGCCTGTCCTTGTCCGTATGGCTGTCACATTAGCCACGCCCACACTGTTCACATGACCACAAATTCAGATCAAGACGAGCTTTACCCTTAAGGGTTTAGAGACGATCGCATCAGGTCAGAAGGACGCCATCGTGGTGAGAAAACAGTTTGAAAGATTTGACTGTGTTTGATGAGAAATGAGTTTGAACTCTGAAACAGTCATCCGGTTGGATGATGATGATGCCACGCTCGGTCTGTAGGGTCAAAGGTCCCGCCTGAAGGAGGTCTTTTCTTATTTCTGTGGGACATTAAAGACCCGCTCCGGTGAAAATTGTGTTCTAACATGTTCTTGTAACATTTTTCTGATGCTAGAGGTCATACAGAGAGAAAATTAAGCTTAAAATTGCATTTTTTGTGCATTTCTTTATTCTTTATTTATTGGCTACTCCACGCCAACAGTCCCGCCCACAGCTTAGAGGTGAATTTCTAATGAACTCCTGCCGCTCTGCAGAAACTACGTCCTAGAAAACCACACAGGTTTTTGATTTTGGCTAAAAAACGGAATCGTGATAATTAAAAGACGACTGGATAGACTTTGAAAATAGATCTAAATCTGATCGGAGTGGGACTTTAAAGTGTGAGTTTTCAAAGGTGCTGGTTCAAGGCCTGTTTCTGTTGATGAGGGGGTGTGGCTGCTGAGTTTACCCCAAGAGAACCTAATAACATCGCTCCTCTGGGCTTTTAAAGTAGCTTTTAAAGTGTTTATTAGCTATGATGGAGTAATAGGTCCAGTTTATAAACAAAAAACTTTTTTTTAAAAAGTATAACTTTAAAATTGCAAATTTGTGAGAAAACGGTCATATGTTTATGACTTTACAAGTCAGGCTAAATTTAGGACTATTTCTCTTGTTTTAAATGTGTAAACTTACAACTTTAAGACACGTAAAACAAGGGAAGTCATAGATTAAGGAGAAAAAACCAGCAAATGTGTTTGCTTATCAGAGCTGTGCTTGAAGATGAAAGACAGAGCATTTCATGAAGCTTCATATCTGGATAGAAATCCTGAACCTTTTGGCGATTAAAGATAAAATGATTATTAGAACATTGAAAAGAATGTGGCAAACTGGGTCTCAGACAGAAGACTCGACAGTTTGACCACATCGAGTTCTACAAGAACTGCTGCTGCTCATGGCGCTGTTCACTGCTCATGTTCACTTCCACTTTATTCTTCTAAAACTATTTTAGTTTCTGTGGAATTTTTAAAGAACGTTTATTTGATGTTTTAAGGTGGTTTTTATTGGCGTGTTTCTGTGGGTCATTTTTGAGCCTCTGAATTGCCTCATAAATGGAGGTAAACCCGGTTAGTGATTCAGCCTCTGACCGTCACGGCAGCAGCTCCTCAAACCAAACAGCCAATCTTCCTGTGAGACACAGTCTGAGAGCAGTGATCCAGAACCCGCCGGGAGGTTCTGCCTTGGCTCCGACCTGCAGCCTGAGATCCTGCAGCGACATTTAAAGGTCTGGCAGGAGGATTTGGGTCAGGGAGCAGCAGGGAGCGCCGCGCTCAGCACCTTGAGGCCCACTCACCGGGGGATTGCAGCCAGAGCGTGTTAAACCTTCACTCCGTCATAAAGCAGCTTTATCAGCCGGGGCCTCTGGGGGGGGCTGAGCCTGAGTCAGTGGAAAGTGCCTGGCTCATGGAAACCCCGGAGGCGCCGGTGCAGCTCCTCCCACAGAATCAGAGAGGAAGCAACGTTTTTGAACATGGTTTTTATTCTGTATGTTACAAAATCCTGCGTCTTATAAATATCACAAAGAGGAAAGTGTGGGACTGAAATATGTCGACAGTTTGAACGAGCTACAGCTTCTCAGATGGGTTTGACTGTGGGGGCACAGATGCAGGGAGTTGCAGTGGACATGAAGTTAATGCGATTAGAGGAACGTGTGCAGGGCTTCACAGGAGTCCTGCAGCTTTTCTTTGGTTTTCATGTTTGTGTGAAATGTTCAGCAAAGTCAGACTCAGAGCGTCTCCTGGTGCTCCTGGTTGCAGCTCCTTCAGCACGGCGTGGTGTTGGAGGACCTGCAGCTTGACTTGGAGTCCATCTTGGCGACGAGCAGCCTGAGGTGGTCTCCTGCTAAGCGGATGAGCTCTCTGCCGCTGAAAGAGGACAGAGGTGGCGTGACATCAGCAGCTGGAAACCTTCTGCTCTCCGAGTCGTTCCCCACCCACCTGTTGTAGTCAATCCCAACCAGGCTGATGCCGTTCACCGCCAGGATGCGGTCGCCCATTCTCAGCTTCTGGCTCTGAGCGGCTGGAGAGTCTGGAACCACGGACTTCACGTAAATGCCACTCATCGTCAGCGGCGTTTTCTGCAAAACAGAAGTGACGGTCAGATAAAGAAGCAAAGCAGGAAAACAGCCGGAAACGCCGCACTCTCACCATTCCATCGACGAGCGCCAGCCCCAACCCGTGACGTCCCCGATGGATCTCCACCATGAACACCTCGTCCCGGTCCTCCTCGGTTCCCGTGCGTTCTGATCCTGCGCAGACAGCAGAGCAGACAGCAGGGTGTCAGCATGTTTGTGCTCACGCGTGTTTATGTTTACACAGAGAACAGCCTTCAGCGTCAGAGCAGCTGATCACTGAAACGTTTGTTTTCAGCCCGTTTGAAGTTCGACTGTCCGACTGAGGACCTTTTTATTTCTGAAAACACAGATCTGTGTGAACGCTGGGAAAACTGCAGACAGGAAGTGGGCGGCGGTCAAAGCAACTTCAAAGAGAAGCTGACAGAGGGGCTGCGACAGCGGCGCCTCCTCTGGTGAGATTGAGTCATATTCCATCAATGATTCTGAAAATCAACCCCCCCCTTCTCCCTGACATGCAGCCTATCTGCCCCCCATGCAGGACCTGCCCCGAACAATGGAGCGGCCGATTAAGATTCCACGCAGCAACCCAGCTGTAAACTCCCATGACGGACGGCGCTTTCTCTCCTGACATCACCGCCTCTCCTCTTCTCAGATTAAAGGATTAACAAACTTTGAAAATACCCCCCAGCCTGAACCATGAGGGAGGGGGGCAGAGTGACACCGTCGGAGGGAGAAACTTTGAAGTCCTGCAGGTTTTTGCTTCATTAGCTAATGTATCGCGCTCAGGGATGCAGACAGATGGTTTCAGGATAATCCCCCCCCTTTAAGAAAATTACTTTATAGTGAACAACCCCCCCTCCTCCAAAAAAACCTGCAGGATTCTAAAGAAAACTGTAGTAACAAAACTCATACAGTTCTGAAAGTTCTGCTTTCATTTTGAACCCCCCCATTATGTGTGTGCGGGGGGGGGGGCGCACATTCCTGGCCTACAGAGTCAGACATGGAGGAGCATCTCTCCTGCAGAGCCTGAGTCAGGGGGAGGTGTAGGAGCTGGGAGGCTCCTCTGAGCAGATCTTCACAGCTGTCTTAGGCCAGGAGGACTCAAACCTAAAGAATTTCTCAGCACCTGTCTTCAGCTGCCGGGCCCCCTCCTGCAGGTCCGCTTCCAGCTGGGTCAGCTCCAACCCCTGAGGGGTGTTGGGTGGGGTGAGCAGGCAGGACGGGTCCAGCGCCAGGCTTTTGTGGAGGCCCACGTCGGGCCGTCCGGGCAGCGTGTTCTGCAGCTGCAGGCTCTTCAGCTTCTGGGTCAGCACCGCCTCGCAGCTGCTCAGGTCGCCGGAAGGCCCGCGGGTCTGAGCCGGTTCTGCACGGTCTGGATCTGCCTGGAGGTCCGGACCCTGGAGGCTCCTGACATAACTCACGGCTGCGCTCATCCGGCTGGGAGCCTGTTAGAGCGGTCAGAAGATCAGTAACAGCTGTGGATCACCGGAGCGGCCCGTGTTCTGAGGTCAGAACTCGTTACCTGTTCCTCCGGAGCTTCCTCAGCTTGGGTTTTACTGCTGTGGAGCTGCTGGGCAAATTCCTGCAGGCGAGCAAGCTGCTGGAACAGAGCGGGCTCCAGGATGGGCTTACCCAGCTCCAGGTGGAAGGAGCTGCTGGGCAGGACGAGCGGCGGGTGGCTGTCAAAGCTCTCCAGGATGTCTCCTACAGAGAAGAGAGGGGGGCTGTGCTGCAGTGTCTGTCCAAACGACCGAGAGCCATAAAGAAAGACTGATGCTAACATAAAGAAAATATCTGAAGCTGATAGGAGGATGAGGGGATCATGCAGGATTGTAAGTGAGCTGCAGCAGCAAACAGCCATCAGTCTTTATGCTGTGGAGCTGTTTCTGTGGCTCTCAGCAGCTGCTGTGCAGTCAGACACACAGTCAGGTTAGAACATGCATGCCGCAGCAGGTTGGCTGTGATTGGTGCAGAGCCTGGAGTCTGGTTACTCCAATTTACTGAAAACAGATGACAGCTCAGCGGCAGAGGAGCTTTGAAAATACTTGGCTCAGAGGTCAGTCTGTTTCCAGCAGAGCAAAGCTGCATGTAGTTCAGGTTAGCTGCCAAGACCAGGAATTGAACCAGCAACTAACCGTTTTGCTAAAAGCAAACTTGCTGAAAAACCTGAAATAATCTCAGATGCTAAACAGTTTTTTCACTCCAGTGAGATTCAGGACGTTAAAAATGTTCCAAAGTTTCAACTGTTCACTGTATATGAGAACTGGATCGTGTGGTCTTCATTCTGTGGTAAAGGGACTTTTTAGCCTTGTTTCCACTGAGTGGTATAGTACAGTATGGTCTGGAATTTTGAGCGTTTTCATTATAAAATGGACCTATTAAACCAGACCAAACTGGACCATTTTTGGACCCCAGTTGGAATCCTCGTCTAAATTGCCTGGACCTGACCATGCCGCACAAGGCTTAAGATTCAAAATGAAGTATTTCATCATTAATAAAAAAAGGTCCATAGCAACAATTGAAACTTTGCGATTTCATGGGTTAAAGAACACATGTATTTATTTTCATGATTCTACATCAAAGTAAATTTAGCTATTCTCCTTAGCAACCGATGATTTTTCCTTACGTATTCTCATTAACTTGTCATTTTTGAATTCAGGTTGGGACAATTTTTCAAGTTCTTCGCTACAAGAATTTGTGATAATCAGTCAGAGAAGGTGGGGATCACTGACAGTAAATGAGATCTGGATTGAGTGACCCCTCCCCCTGGCGTTCCAAACAGGAAAAGTCCACAAAGCCCAAAGTCCCACAGACTTCTATAGAGAAATACAATGCTATTATTCAGAAAAATCACTCTTGTTCTGATGCATTTTTAACACGTTCTTGATAATTCTCATATTTTTATTATATTTTTTCTGTTGTTCAATTTATTCAAGTTATAAACTGACCAATCAGATTCCTTAATAAAAGAAGGTGGAGCCTGCTGGCCCCAACGTTCAAAATGTTTGTTGGATAGATTTTGTGTACCCTGTTTTCAAGTGGTAGGGCTGTGCCCTTCCAACAAACTCAGTCCTGATTGGTGAGAAATGTTGAAACCTTGACTCAGACTGACTTGGACCAATCACAGCTCACTGAATATTTTTGGTTCCAACGGGGTGGCATTCATTATCACAAAAAATGGCGACTGAATTGACTTCATTTTGTTGAAGCCTGAAGTAAACCATTTTCTACGGATGACGTCACAGTCACTCAGTCCAGTTCTCTGATACAGTCGACGGTTTCGACATAACAAACCAACGTTTTGATGCATCAAACTGCCAAACCGCTTCTGGTCAGATTTCTGGTTTACTGGAAACATTTGTTTTGTACAGTCATGAGTGGCATCCAACCTGTCCTGATCGCGTCCTCCTCCTCCTCAGGTGAAGGCTTCCACCTGCTGGGGGTGCTCTTCCCGGCGCTGTAGGCCCTCAGCATGTGGTGAAGCTGTGCAGCGTTGAGAGCAGCAAATTCAGCCCGCAGAGAGGTCCAGGTGGCCTGATGAGAAGAAAGGAGGGTTCAGAAGCTGTTTCCCATCTGTCTGTTTACACAAAAACAAACACTGCTTCTCTGTGCATCCACATGTTTAGCAGAAAGAGTAAACAGCTGTTCATTCAGGCTTGATGTAGCAGCAAAGCCTCGTGGGAAATATTTCTTAGACTGATGAAGATCACTGATGGCGTTTGTGGAAAGCCGAGCTCTTCTTTTCTGCATCTTTTTTTTCCGTCAAAACCTGTAATTATGAGTCCGCTCGGGTTCCTGTGAAAGTCCTCATTTTGAGATATGACGATATGACGGGAGCGCTCACTCTGCCAATGTTTGAGGAAGCAGCTGAGTCACGCTGCATGTGAGTGTTCCTTCAGGCTGGTGGTTGGTGACGCAGACAAACCGCCCCTGCCCAGAACTGCTCAGAAACTTTATGGACTCAAAGATCTGATTGTTATGTCTGAGATTTAATGTTCCGCACAGATTTTCTCTCAAAAATAACCCCCGCGGGCCTTGTTTTCCAAAAGCGGGGGCTCCTCCTTCTGGAGTAAATTATAAGAGGGATGGAAAAGTTTCTGCAGGGCGTGTGCTGCTCTGCAGCCGCAATGTGACCTCATGGCAGAATGGGGATAAAAACAGACGGGACCGCAGCTGATGGGGGGGGTCATGACAGAGAGTCCAAAGAGGAGTCCAATCAAACTTCAAGTCTGACTCCCCCTTTATGAAACCTTCATTTTCTAGAGAGCAGACAGAAAAGCTCAGCTGCAGCATCCGTCACCCCCCCGTCAGACTGAGGTGAAGCAGGTTTCCGTCCTGAGGTCACGTCCCTCCAGCTCACAGTAATCACCTTAACTGTAATCACAGATCACAGTTAAGGTGAGGAGGATCCAGCAGATCCCAGAGAGCTCTGCAGATTTCTTCTCAACCACACCTCAGCAGCTCTGTTTGCTCCTTTCCTTTATGACTTCATGTTTAATGACCCCCCACCCCACAGAAGTGTCAACAGGACCTAAATGAGTGACCAGGAGAACTGTGAGCTTAAGCGGGGATTATTATGCAGCTCAGCGTGGACTGGCAAACGCTCCACTGATCTGATGCTGTTGCTTTATTTCCACAAAAATGAAAATATAAATGCTGGGAATACTTTACATGGTTCTGATTTATTTATGTCTAAAGTTATATATTAGCTAAAACAATACATCGGAACAAGTAGGTTAAATATTACGACGAACCAGAACTTCTCTTTCTATGTTGGTCCAGTTTGTTAAAGCAAAGAACAGATGTGGAATTTTACACAGAGGACACAGGAAGTAGAAATGAGAACATTTGTTATAAATTCTGTTAAAATGGACGTTTTTAAATTTCAGTTAGAAACCTCCAAAGTATCAAAGACATACAAAGCGGAAACCGGTCAGGGAAAGCTCTCCGTTGTTGAGGAAAACACAGATTTGTGTGATCACAGTCACTGTTTAAATAACACACACAGTCTTTAGCATACTGTAACTTTTTAACCGTTAACATCGTAATTCCAGCAGATTCTGAAGCAGAGAAAAGCGGTTGAAAAGTTACAGGTAGTCAAAGAACATCAACACCAAAGCTCCAGTTTTAAAGGGATGAAAAGCTTGGACAGTTGTAATTATTGGGAAATATTGACAGGAGCTGATTTTTTTAATATATTTTTATTAATTATTATTTAATTTATCTATTTTTGGAAGAACAGTGTGCTGCCTGCATTCTAAATATATGACGTTTCAGCCAGCTTATTCAAAGATTTGAGCAGTTCCTATGACAAGATACAGATTGAATAGGTGTCAGAGTCCGTTTAAACGCTCTGGACTGGACACACCTTTACCATGATGTCATGGTTTGAGCATGTCATTGTTTACTTTTGAAGCTCCTGCAGTCCGTTTGCTGCTGCTTCTGCTGGAGCTTTTTTGGTTTTTACATTTTGAAGATGATGAAAACGCTGGCGTGAACGCCACCCAGCACACAGGAAATCCTCTGACCTGCAGCAGCGTCTCCTTTGGCGTGGCCAGCAGATTCACCGCAGCACAGAGCTTCTGGAAGAACTCTGACGCCACGTCGACTAAGCCCGCGCTCTGGATCCAGTCCATCAGCAGGTCCAGGTTGGCCCGGATCTGTACGCCACGCGACCACTGGTAGAAGCCGGCCTCCGACCCTGAACAGGCAGGAAGTCTCAGGTTAGACAGGAAACATCAGGAGGAGGTTTATCAACGGGAGAAGATGGGCTGGAAGTTCTTTAAAGAGAATGGACGCTGAAGCTTCACTGTCCATCCTCACCGCAATGCCGCTCATTGGAACCTGACTTCCACAGGAATCCATCATGCTTATCTGAGCAACATCTAACGGCAGCTGTGGAGGTTTTTCAAACAAACTTCATGGTTGACATGAGGAGTCAAAGGGTCGATCACAGAATATTAGCCCTGATCCTCCTCTGCTGTGGCAGAGCGTCTCCTCACCTCTGTCCATGAGGGCGTTGAAGAGCGACGCGTTAATGAAGAAGAAGAGGTACGCGCAGAGCTGGAGGGAGATGTCTGCATGCACCTGGAAGGCTGTGAGCAGCTTCAGCGCCTCCTTCAGCACCTCCAGGATGCCGCTGAGCCCGCCGGAGACTCGCAGCTGACCGCCATCTGAGAAGGGGTTCCCGTCCAGCAGGCCGAACAGCGCGGAGTACATGCTCTGGGGGGGGGGCAGAAGATGGGTGTGAGCGACTCAGGAACCCGTGTGAACCTGCTGCACAGGGGGAGGTGTTCACACAGTGAACAGGAGAGCCTGCTTCATGACATAAAGAGCTGCTTTCTTCTGCTTTAGACCAAAACCTCTTTGTTTGCTCAAAGCAGAAGCATCAAACCTTCATCCTTTTGTCAGGAGATGACACGTTTCCTTAAGAAGAACGTTTGAAAAACCCTAAACTGCTCCTGGAAGCCTGTTTTATTGAATGCTGGGAATTCTAATCACTCCTCCTCCTGACACAGCTCTGCCATTGTTTCTTGTGAATGACATCCACCCCGACTCGCTCCCCCAGCGAGGATCGTGGCTTCACGGTGTGGGGGCGGTGGCGGCCCCGCATGCTTGAGGAACAGCTCAGCTGTTTTACTGAAGTTCAGCTGCTTTCATCCAGAAGGAGCTTCTCAGACGTGATCTGTCCTCTCAGAAAGAACGGAGAACGTCACCGCCGTTCAGTCGAGCTCAGGAAATCGAGCGACGGCCCTTTTCTCCTCCTCCCTTCCTCTTTAGGGCGTCTGATGACAGTTTGTCCTCTTTTGCAGGAAACAGCTCAAAGCTGTGAATCCTCCCTTCATTTCAAACTAAAAACTAAAAATATAAACTCATATGTACTGTGGGCTGTTCCAGAAGGTTTTGCTGCTATGTGGTTTCTTTGAAAGACTTATATGATAACAGAAAAGCTAAATGACATGTTCAATGGTAAATTACCTTAGAAAATTGGTTGAAAGTAGCTCACTGTTACTTAATAATCCTGTGATTTAAATTCTGACAACAAGCTAAAAAAATGCGGAACTGCTTCAGGATTTGCGTATTACTCCGCACAATAGCAAACATGCCAAAGTAGTCTGTAGTTTTACATTAACTTCTAATCAAAATGAGCTGTACAAAAGCAGAACAGTTAAAGAAGTGACATGAATAATTAACTAAATGGAAGTTTGAATTTTTCATTTAATATATAATCTGAAAAAAAAATGTATTCACTGCAAAGTTTTACAAAATAAAAGCTCCCTGTTAAGAAGTGGTTAGAAAAACATTAAAGTCTCACTCTGGTCATCTCTATTATACAAGTCTTCCCATTGGTCTTTTAATTATGATTATGCCATTTTTAGAAAAAAACTAAATTCTGTGTCATTTTCTGGGACATAGTTTCTGCAGAATGACATGATTCCAGGTCAGAAGAGGAAAACAAAGATGTACGTGGGTCTATTTGTCTGCCAGCGGAATGGAATGGAATGGAGCGGAGCAGGGAGAGTATGGCCCTCCCAGCATTTTTACTACGTCACAATTACAATCTTTTTTGAGCTGCGTTTTTTTCATCTAATCCTGATTAACAATGATTTAAATAAAGAAATACTCAAAAATGCAGTTTTAAGCTTACATTTCCTAGAATGTGTCCTCCATTATCAGAAAAATACCACAAGAACATGTTAAAAACAACAGCCTACCCTTCTGTTTTTTTTACTTTTTGCGATGACGACATCCACTAGCTTATTGTTGTGATAAAGACATAATAAAGAATATAGTCTGACTTCGCTCTCTCCATTTTTGACAGTGAGATGCTGTGACATAATCTGTTTACGTCTCTTTATTTTGTGATTCCTGCAGGCTGTAACCAATGGCATACAGTTTACACCTACAACTCTCAACAACAGCAAAAGAAACGCTCCCCAAACGTTGTCTATTTTTTTATCTTTTAGTGGAGCTACGCTCCTCAAAGGTCTAAATTCCATCTCATCCACCAGTCCCCCTCTTTCTTCTCTAAACCCCCAACAACAGGTTAAATGACAGAACCCAGGTAGTAATCATCAGCGTCTCAGAGTTCAGGTTCTGGACATTAGTGGACCCCACAGCCTCCCATCCCAACTCTGTCCTCTACAATACTTTTTTCCATTTTTCTGCAAAACAAAGCAGTTTGTCAGGGATAATATCAAACACCAGAAGAGCTGATCAAATTTATAATTGATCAATTCAATGGTGGTCTAACTCAGGCGGAGATTGCTTGTCATTATCATTTAAGGAGAAGACGGGCACGGCAGCAGCTGCGCAGACGGCTGCAGTTCAGTGATCCTGCAGATGTCAATTTCATCAGTGACCATATGAGGGGATCAGGCTGTCTTCACGGTTACAGAATGATGCATGAGAGCTACAGGATGGAAGGACTACACCACTCGGGACATGGTCTTTTTTATCCTTCAGTTATCTCGTGATAATGAGATAGTAGATGTTATTATCACAAGAAAACTGAAGGATAAAAAAGTAGGATAGGCCATTTTTTTATCTTCCGTAAAAAACGAGTCTAAAGTTTACAAATTCAGTCAGATCCTCAAAACATGTCGAAAGGTTGACTGTGGGTGTAAAGCTGCACAAACTTTCCTGTTCTGTGATTTGAAGACGTGTGCAGTTAAAGTCTGTTTTACAGCCTGCTGTCTGCAGAAGATCTCAAACATCAGAGAAACCACAGTCTGGATTTACATGTTGTGAATCCCTTCAGCGGTTCAGGACCACCATGACAAACAGGCTTTAAAGCAACTTCCAGCTAGAGAACAAACATTTTTACCATATTATTCTGTTTCGTCATAAAATAGGAGTTCAGAGTGTTATAACAACAGAACAGCCTGTTCCTGCTTCCTTCCTCAGCTTCCTCCTGCAGCTTCCTCCTGCAGTCAGGCAGGGTGGAGGTGACTGACCCCCCACACATGCCTCGGATGAATACAGGGACTGTTCGGGACGGGACGCTCCCACACAGTCAAACAGACAAGTTTTAAAGTCCTTCAGGATCGTCTTCAACAGCAGATCTGCTGTTTCTGTTCAGAGCAAAACTCTGCAGAAACACGAAGACGTGAAACATCCGACCGCCTCGGAGTTAATGAGCAGCTGCGAGAGCCACACAAACTCCAGGTGGGAGTGTCCTGCCGGGCAGTAAAACAGCAGGCGTCTCTGTGCCAAAACAAACTCAGATGCAACTTCAGGCTTCACATAACTTTAGATGAAAGCTGAACAGGAACTACAGTTTACTCCTCATGTTGACAGCCAAACCATGGAGCCACGCCGCCGAGCTCCAAACCAAGAACAAATGCTTTCATTAGATCAACTTCACTTTCCAAATTACTGTGACCTTGAGATACGAGAGCAGCCTTCCTGATTCTGCAGCGAGTGGAAAAGACTGGCTATCTGCAGGCTTTCCTGACGGAGAGCTTGTGTTTCCATGCTTTTATTGTGCTTTCTGTCTGGAAAGGTCTCAATGAAAACAGAAAATCGTGTTTACACAGGCTGCCTTCCTGCCTCTCGTGAGAAACGCCCGCTTTCGGCGCTCCGCTAGGATGTCATTTTGAAGCCAGGCTGTGTGAGAACTGACCTTTGTTAGATAATACACCGACTGCTGGAAGGTAAACATGATGACCTCCTCCAGGACCGTCATGGCTTCCTCGCAGGCCGTCCGTGTGGAGGACATCTCTGCGTCCAGCAGGTCTGATAGAAAACAGGTGAACGCAGATTTATTACGGCGCTGCAGGAAAGCGGCGGGGTGAGACGGGACACCCACCATCACCCGGCTGCTCCACCCTCCACGGAAGCAGCAGCGGCACGTCGTGCTGGATGAAGTGCAGCAGCTCGATGGAATTGGCCATCCAGAGCGCGAGCGGCTGCAGACCGGGCATCAGCTGCTCCACACCGAGCAGCAGCGGGCACTCAGATGGCGCGTCCTCCGAGCTGAAGATTTAGCGTGTGATGATGTCAATGCCCCGTTGAGTTTAAGATCAACATGACTATCATTTAGTGGGACTCACGCTGTCTCTGTCTGGTTTGCTGCAAGTTCCTTTGTCTTCTCCTGAGAAGGAAAACACACGAATGAGTCTCTGCTTCGTAAACGCAGCGCTTCTCAGAACAAAAACCACTTTGACGCGTACCCACGCCACCAGCTGGATCTGAGCGGCGATGCGGAGCAGCAGCTGCCTGAAGTGCGACAGTTGGAAGGTGGAGGCGGAGTACTGGATGCAGAGGCTGAGCAGGAAGGCAGGGGTCAGCTTCGGTTCCGTCCCGCTGGGGTCCGCCATGTCCACGATCCCCTGCAGGACTCTTTCCTCATGCTCCAGCTCGTAGCTCAGCGAAGCCTCCTCGCCCTCTGGGTCTCTCCAGCGAGGAGGCGATGGCTTCCTCTGGGATTTCTTTGTGACGACAGAAGATCTGCACGACGAGCACAAAGTCTTTGAGTTGGAGTCGGGGAAGAGTTGGGCCATCCAAGGAGGAGCGTGGAGCGATGCCGAGGTGCTGGTGGGGTCCTTGAACATGAATAAGTAGTGTTTGCCCAAGCCGACCAAGTCCCCTGGATTCAGTTCCACCTCCTCCTTCAGGAGGAAGCCGTTTCGGGTCACAGGAGCGTCGTGCAGAGGCTTCAGCATGGTCATGGTCCTCCTCTGCTCCCCTGAAGACGCCTGGGTGTCCAGGCGCCGGACACAGCAGTGCTGCGGCAGCACGTCGGGGGCGAACAGCAGGATGTCCACCTTCAGCTGCTCCTCGTCTTCTCCATTGCTGTGCTCCCTGCAGCAGCCAAAGATGGTGGAGGTGCCACTCATCAGGTAGATGATGAAGTCCTGCAGAAAGGAGTTTAGAGCGATCACTTCTCCTGTCAGGAACACATGGAAACATCCCTTTTACTGCAGGCGTCATCAGATGTCTCTGATGAACCTTCGTCAGACCCACACACCACATGCCTTTAATCCTTAAACAAACAGCCGTTGGTGTTTGGGATGGTTTCGTAACTCTCTGGAATGGAGCCAGGGTGTAAATAGTTTTTTGATCTGCGGATAAAAATAGTGTTTGTGCTGGAGGTGAGAACAGAAGGGCTTACAGGTGAGGCACGGCGGCGTCCATGAGCTGCGGCTCGCCGTGCTAAGAGCATTAGCTTGGCAGCGAGCCGCCCAGAGAAAGTCAAGCAGAGGAAAATTCTGAAAGACAGCGCCGGCTCTCCAGCCGCTTTCACTTCCTGTCTGTCACATTTCTGGGCTCTGGCCTGCGTCTGCCCCGCTGCAGCTTGCTGACATCCAGCTCAGTCAGCAAACCCCCCCCATTACAAGAAAGCTTCTTGTTCCTGGGAATGATGGGCTGAAGCTCCAGCCTGCCTCTTTTTTATGAAAAAAACAAACCGTTTCAGGGTTTGCCATGGCAGAAAACGCCCTCGCCAGGTTTCCTTCTCAGTGAAAGTGACATGGAACGGCACAGACAGCTTATCCTGAGCCGGAAAGGATCAACTGGTCCAAACACACCCCTTTGCTTCAGCCCACAGCTCCATTCTGAGAAAATCAGGGATGTTCTCGCTGTCCGACAGCTCAGGTAAAGCCTGAGGTGTGTGTTGTAACTCCTCCTCATTCGCCCTCACAGCTCTTGGAGAACAAACATCTCTGTAACTGGGGGGGGGGTCACTCACCTGTCTGTGACTGTAGCCATGCAGCAGCAGGAAGTAAGGGAAGTCAAAGGGGGGGTGGATGGAGTACTGGGTGGTGTTATCGTCGCTGCTCTCTGTCTCCTCCTTCTCCATGCCGAGCCGCAGCACCTCCTTGTCGGCTTCGGCCTCCGGATCCTCCCTGAGCGTGCTCTGTTGGGCCTGGCCGGCCTCCTTGGTCATGGCCGACAGGTCCATCTCGCTCAGGCTCCGCCAGAAGCCGAGCCCGTCCACATCTTCCCCGCTGCCATCCACGAATAGGGAGGTGACTCTGCTGCGGTTCTTCTGCAGGCGCCGGGCCTGAGCATTGATACCTGGGCCAAAGAGAAACTCGGGTTCTGATCCTGGACTTTAGTTTGTTCCAGAATGCACAGTAATGGAAAAAGAAAGTTTAACTTCATCCAGTCAGTGAAGAAAAACAGAGACTGAACAATTCCAGACAAATGGACTCCCCCACAATGCTTTGCTGCAGTGTTACCAGCTCAGAACAAACAGAACCAGAGGACATGTGTAGGTAAAGGAGGCGTGTCCCTCGGCTCTGCTTCTTCTGCCTATAACCAGAACATCCATAACTGTTAAAGGAAGCAGGAGCAGAACCGGATCCGGCTGAGCTCAAACAGCCGTCAGCACAGGAAATGAGCTCCAACAGTGGGTGGAGCCACGTTCTGGCAGCTCGGGCCGGGTTAGAAGAGCGGCCCGTTGCCTTGAAATAAAACAAAGATAAGAGCAGAACCTCTCTGACCTCATCTGAATTACACCCCCCACCCCCATGACAATGAGGGCAGGGTGGGGTCTGCAGAGGTGAGGAGGAGGAGCTTGGGTGTACCTGCTGTCACTGCGTCTTGCTCCTGCAGGCTCTGCTCCTCCACGTTTGCTTTCAGCTGAATCTCAAACCGCCGGGAGAAACCTTCTTTGGGTTTCCATAGCGACTGCAGCAGGAGGGGCTTCTCTGAGTCACCCACCACCCTGAAGCACTCTCGCTTCCACTGGCTGTCGGCCCCCATCTGACCAATCACGTCGCACAGCACATAGTGGTCAGGGTCTTCTTTTTCCAGACAGTACCTGAAGATCCACAGAGGACATCAGATCCGGGGTTTCAGATCAGTCGAGATGGGTTTGGTCCTTTCAGGACCCTCACCTGTCCAGAGCCTCCTTCACCAGCTGCTTGGCGTTGGACTGTGTGGTGGCGAGCACGCTCTTGTAGTGCGTCCCCTGACAGATGTCGCTGCCGAAGATTTTCAGAATTCCTGGTATGGATCTCTGGCTCGAAAGTTCTGCCGGGTCGTCTTCGGTCAGACTCCTGCTGCCCCTCGCCTCCCCGCGGTCCCCACTGCTCCTCAGGTCGGGACTGTGGCCGAAAACCGTGGAGAACCTGTTGTTGTGGCGCCGGATTTTGCTTTTGGCCGGCTGCCGGACACCTGTGCTCTCGGTGGAGCGGACAGTGTTGTCTGACTTGTTGGACCTGAGAGGAAGACAGACACAGGAAGTTGTCGAGTGACTGCGGTTTTCAAAAACTACAAATTACAATCGAAACCAACAATTTATGTACAAGATTAAGTTAAAATAAACCTAATCATGACTGTACTGTAAGCGGATCACTAACTAACTAAGACGGCGGATGTAAGAAGAAACAAAAAGCTGATGAAAAACCTCCAAGGTGCTGATGTGATGTCTCAGCCTTCAAAATAAAAGCAGGGGAAACAGAACTGAAACAATAAACAAAACCACAACTTCCCTTAACTGAAACAACAAGACGGGAGAAAAAGAAAAAAGAAAATTCTTCCTATAGTTATTGAAAGCAAAGTCAAGAAAGTCTGTGACTGTTACTATTGGCTGCAGTAATAAACAATGTATAAATGCTAGTAAATCCAAGCATGGGACACATGCCTGGAACCAATAGGCACAACAGACCGGGTTTGTGACAGGAACTCAAAACTTTGATGAACTGAAGATAAAAAGCATTTTAACCTGAACATGAATAAACTAAAACATATAGATGCAACAGAAAAAGGAAAACCAGAAAACCTGATGGGGATGAACTGAAAGCTGAGAACTTAAATCAAAACAAACAGAAACAGCTGAGTAAGTGAGAACTTGGAGCAGGTGTGCTGTGACAGCAGCAAACAGAACAGGACCAATGAAAACTCAAACGACATAGCACCAAACCTCACAAGGAAAGACGTATTAGGCACCAGGAACAAAAACGAAGTCTCAAAGTCCCACTCCAATCATATTTTAAACTCATTTCAAAGCATTCCCAGTGGTCTTTTAAATATGGTTGTCATTTTTAGCCAAAATCATAAAAACTTGCATCACTTGCTAGGACATAGCTTCTACAAAGCAGCAGGAGGGTTGTGGGCGGGGCCGTTAGTGCAGTGCAACCCCACCCCCCTTCTCCTCACCATTGTTGAGAGCTCTCTGTTTACATACTTTCCCTCTAGCTTGAAACCGTCACACCCCAACCTAACATTAGCGGTGCAAAATCAGAGCTATCCAGCCGTACAGTTCTGAGCCAGATTCCAGCTCAGACGAGAAAAACAAAGTCGTTCATGGATCTATTTGTCTATGAGTGGATGCATCAGATGGGGGCAGAGCATGGAGCTTGTGGCCCCGCCCAGCGTGTTTTCTAAGTCACAAATATGATCTTTTTGAAGCATTTTTTGTCTGCTCTCAAATCACAATGATTTGAATTAAAAAGTACTTTTTAATATGTCTTCCATCATCAGAAAAACACCACGAGAACATGCTACAATAACACCAAAATCACAATTTTCAAAGGAGTGTGTCTTTAAAACTGATAAATAAAAAACTAAAGAATAAACAAAAAATGATCATTTCAGCTTGTTTTAGGTTTGATGATTTAATTTTCTATAAAAATATGGTTACATTACTTTATTTTACATGATTTTTGTAAATTGAAAGACAATCCCATATCATTAACCTTCCACTGTCGTGCCTGACAGTAGTTGTGAGGGATTTATTTGGTTAATGCAGCTGTTTTTTTCTTTATTTTTAAATGTCTTTAAAGGTTTGTTTAAAAATCCTAACTACAGATTTTTCCGTATTTCCGATGCTGACGTGAACTTTCTGCAATATGTAAGTGAACATTTTTGGTGGAATTTTGTTTTTTAAACATATTTTTGTGGTGGAAAAAAAAAAGCTTTACAGGAATCTTTTCTGACGTCTGTCCCCTAATTGCTGTAGGAGCTGCTAATCTTTCATCATCCGTCTGTTTCTTTAATTTTTACTCAAGTGTGAAGTCTTAATAATGAAATGCGTATCAACAAATACCTGTGGTGTTAATATTTTCCTTTCAGTTTTGCTAACAAAACAGACCTAGGTGATTTGCTGACAGTTGGTATCACGATGAGGACAAGATGTACGTTACCTTCACAGCCTAAATGACACTGTGTAACATGTCAGGTCTTGTTGCGGATCTGAGGCTGAACCTGCTTCATTTTAGGACCTTTTATAACTTTGTAGAAATATTTAGGAATTCACAGCTACAAATACGTTTATGAATAAAAAAAACAAGCTGTTTTAATCTTCATTAAAGATGGTTTGCTGATTAAATATGATTTTCAGAAGAGAAAAACTGAAGTTTGTTCTAAATATATTAAAAAGTCAAACATGTTGGACACAAAAAAAAAATCACATTTTGGTGTATGTTCTGTTAAAACACTGAAAATGTCATTAAAATTATAGTTAATGTTAAATATAATATCAGATAATTTTGTAAGAAATATGAGGAAAATAAAATGTTTATTACAATATAAATACAAAGAAACTGTTTATTGGGACGTTCTGACAGAGTTAAAATGTAAACAATAAAAACAAAAGGAGTTTAAGTGTTTTTAGGAGAATTTAGTTCAAATTAAAAAATGTTGAAGTTCC
The DNA here is from genome assembly GCA_036245035.1 of Adrianichthys oophorus. Classification (NCBI taxonomy): domain Eukaryota; kingdom Metazoa; phylum Chordata; class Actinopteri; order Beloniformes; family Adrianichthyidae; genus Adrianichthys; species Adrianichthys oophorus. The sequence continues at coordinate 3,499,298 of BSAI01000089.1, read as the reverse complement.
GCTCCAATCATCTTTTCATCTATTTTCTGTTGGCCTGCCCGCAATTCCTATCATCCATCTGTTTACATGCTCTCCCACTAGCTTACAGCCCCTCATACTATACTGGCACTATCCAGCCAAACAGTTTCAAAACAGATTCCAGCTCAGATGAGGAAAACAAAGACATACATGGATCTGTTTGTCTGCAAATTGATGCATCGGAATGGAGCGCAGATGGGAACTTTTTCCAATGACGTTTTTTCGTCTGCTCCTGATTCACAACGATTTCAATAAAGAATTCCTCCGAAATTTTAATCTTAAATTTCTTTAAATATGTCCTCCATCACCAGAAAAGTCAAAATGCCTCAAGAACATGTTAAAAACACATAAATCACAGTGTCCGTGGCAGTGGGTCTTTTAAAGATGCGCAGGCGCACTTACTGCACCGATCCATTGCTGGGCTTCCTCCCCAGCTTGGCCAGCCGCCTCTTCGGGGAGCGGATGAGCAAACCCACCGGGAAGGTGAGCGTTTGTTTGTTTCTCTCCTCCGGGATCATGGCCGCTGCTGCTGCTGCTGTCTTCACACCGCGGAAGCCCCGACATGGCCGGGCTCGCCCCCGGCGAGCATTCCCGCCGCTTCCCTCCCGCGTGCGGCGCTCAGCTTCATCTGGGAGTGAACGAAGCGCGTGAAGGTGTCAGAGATCCCGGACCGCTACTTCCCAAAAGTTTCATGAAATCTCAAGTCTCGCGCCTGAAAATAACAAAGTTTGAAGTGGAAAAAGTCCCGTGAGATTCGGTTCTGGCGAAAGGCTACAGTCTCTGACGCAGCTAGTCTGCTCCGGGGCAGAGAAACTAGCTGCGCGTGCGGCTCCAGACGACCCGTTAACGGACTGAATGAATCAACCTGTTGCAGCGGGCGCGAGCGCTCCTATGACGTCACCCGGGAGAAAGGCGTGGCCAACCAGTTCATTTTTTTGGTTGCTTTTTTTAAAATCACAACTTCCTAAATGATCGCGTGAATGCTATCAAAACAGTAATTTAAACTCCTTCCGGTTCTTTTGTTCCCCTTTTCGCACGAAAATCCTTCATAAAACCTATAACTGTTTTTTAAATACCGCTTTCGTTTTTGTTTTCTCAATTTTCATTAAGGTGTTTATTCATCCTTTTTTCTTTATAGGACTTCCTAAACAAAAGTGCAGCTCAAACTGTAAAACTGCTTTCTGTAAAAGCAGAGAAAATATTGTCAAACGTAAGTACTTTTCAAAATTATAAATCAAATCCCTCTTCTCGTCCTGATGAGAACTTTTTTTAGGAAAACCCAAATGTCTTATTAAGCAATAATTAATGTGGTCTGATAAGTTTTTGTGTGAAGTAACGTGTGAATAATTGTCAAAACAGGAAAAACAATATTCAAAACCTGAAATCATGTTCGGTTATTTTGAAACTTTGAAAATTAGAGCTAACAGAGGAGCACTGCTTTAACTCTGTTTATGCAGCAATGCCGCCATCTGCTGGTTAGTTATAGAAATTAAGAAATGTTTGCACGATTTCTCCTAATTTCTCCCGGCCGCTCCCGGTGCGAATGCACTATTACAGAATTTATGGAATTGTTGTTTCTTTGTTTTTTCTTTTCACAGTAACTAACTTAATATTTTTTACATTTATTTCAGTAGATTAAAACGTATTAATGAAAACCCAGAGGGAGATGCCTCCACAGAGATTTATTTCGGATTTGCTGATTTAATGTAAACATTTGAGACGTATGAGGATTTCCCCCCTATCTATTGTTATTTTTCTTTGAGCGAAATGTCTGAAATATAAAAGCCATATATATAATTTATTTAATTTAAAAAAAGATTCATTTCACCTGAAATATACCACCAAAAAAACAAAACAGAACCTGGTAAAATAAAAAAACCTGACATCCAGTGTTGATGTTTTGTTGTTAGAGTTAGTCATCTCATAGTCCAAACCATAGCATTGCTCTGCAGAAACTGCAAAGATTTATTTGTGTGTGCAGGAAGGAACAGGGATGAATTTTTTTTTTTTTTTACCCAGAGCGTCACCCTCCTCTGCGGGTAGACAAACACAGTTCAATTCTATGCTTGGGAGTCTCCATTAGTCAAAAACTGAACATTTAAATCCAGAAAATTACACAATGTTAGTAAAATGTTGGATTTAGGGTGGAAAAAGTGCTGACCTTTTACCAGCTAGTATCATAAACACGGCAGATACTTCAGAAATGAGTCACTTTCTTAAATTCTGGGGCATGTTTTATTATCTGCTTCTTTTATTATCTGCCCATTTCAATTAAATATATTTGCGCATCCCAGGTGCCTGTGAGACGCAAAAGAAAATGCACACATTTTATGAGTTTAACATGAACTCTACTGTGAACAGTCCAACGTTGTGAGGTGATGTTTTAACAGCACACACACCTGGATGGCTTCCTCACAGCCCCGGCTTTGCTCTACCTGTCTTGCGCACACAGATTAGTGTGTATTTGTCTTGTGGTATTGAGTAACACAGCGAGAGGTGGATGTGATGTATCCACCTGCAGCTGCAGCTCACAGAGAGCGGTTTGGAGATTAAGATCAGGCACTTTCAGACTTTGCTGCATGCGTCTGGGGTTGCAGAGCTCTCCTCTGAGTGCATTTAGCCTGATGCTCTGTGATGCTGCATCTCTGGAAGCAAATAAAACTTCCCTTTGCAGGAGGTGCTGACAGGACAAGTGAGAACAAGTCATGTTGAGGTTTACAAGAGCACAAACAGATGTGAAACACGAGTGCAAACCAAACAACACTTTGGCATTTCAAGGAAACAACAAATAAAATAATGAGTCATTGCAGAGCAGGGATCAGCAAACTGCAGCTCCTGAGGCACATGAGGCTCTTTTACCACATTGTGGCTGTCTTATTAAAGAAAATAAGTATAAAAAAATATCTCTACAAAATAAACCTTATGTAAAGGAAAAAAAGAAAAAAAAAACTAAATCATACTTTGATCAATACATTCACAAACAGTAGAAGACCAGAACATTTCACAAGTTGAACTAAAACATTACGTACATCATGTACCACAGAAAATTAGTAAGTACAAACAGAATTTAGACAACAGATTATAAGGCACATTTTCCATTTTTGAACAAATTCAATGATTTTAAGTGCCTTTTGGTTAAAAAAATACAGGAGGGTTCCTAAATTAGTTCTGATTTAATTGGTTTGATTGATAAATTACTGGCTGAGATGCACCATAAAAAATAAACCGTTTTTTTCTTAAATCACTGCTAACATCACACTATACTACTACATTTTCTGCATTGAGATGATCCTATGTGACCCAGGGTGTATTTTATTTTGAAAAGAAGTCGTGTAATGTTACAAATGATTTCATATTTTGGAAAAAGGCTATTTTTTCTTGAAGGATTTCTTTAATTTATATAATAGTAAAAATAATCTAAAAACAAATCAGTCTAATTTTTGCAGAGAGTGAAGTCAGACTAATGTTGCTCCTTTTGGGTTGTAGTTGATGAGAAATCGACCCAAATGGTGTTGAGGGTTGCAGACCCTTGTTACTTTAAAGATGCCCCGTCATTGTAGTTTTTCACAAACTTTTAGGACAATCTTAACAAACTTTTAATAAAAAGTATTCTGTCAGATTTTGTGCTTTTTTTCAGATGTTTCCTTGCTGTTTTTTAATTGTTTTAAAGCTGGATTTCTGGCTATGTGGAAAACGTTTTTAGAAGAATGTCTCATCGTTGATCTGTCATGTTGTTTTTTTATGCTTTTCTTAAACAGTGTTCAGGTTGTTTTCACGCAAAATGCTTTTAAATGATTTCTGAGTCTCCAGCTTGGAGTAGACACTTTTTGCTCTTCCAGCACTGACGAAAAGTGATCTCAAACTTGACTGAGTCTGAGAAAATAAAAGCAGTAAATTCAAATTTCAAATATGTTGTTGTTTCCATAATCCCTTAATTTCAGGCCAGTTTCATTCCATGGATGACATGAATGGAGGGATTGTAGACTCTAAGGAACATTTACCATCTTCAGCAGCTGCTATTACCTTGTATTTGCTTTGAAAAAATGGGTATACCGCAACGGAGAAAAGTAAACAGAACAAGTGATCTTGAACAGTTGTCAAGATAAACAAATTGTATAGGTTTAAACGCACAACTTAATTATTAACTCTGAATGAATAACTGATTAAAAACTTCCATTTTAGGAGCACAGCAGTTTTTACAGTAACTCATTAAACTCTTAAAAATATTTATTTTATAAAATATATAAATATATATTTTAGAAAAATATGTTTAAGAGCAAATTTAGTTTTAAAATGTATGACCAAAAAAAAAGAAATTATCATACAATGTTGCAATGTCAGGAAACTTTTTATTTTATCCATTTCTCTTTGAGTGTCATAAATGATCGGTAGGTGGCGTTGTTCATGCTGCGTTTTATTTTGGCAGGTTCGCGGAAGTGGAATGATTGTTTTCGTAGAAGAGCGGCTGGGCGCGCGCTGGGACTTATCAAAGCCGCCTGACAGGCAGCGCACGCGCCTCATTATGCTTCTGATGCTGCGCTGCGGACGCCGCTGATTCTCGGCTGTGCTGCGATCTGCCCCGCGGAGGGAGCCGGGTTCGGAAGAAGTCCGGAGAGGTGAGCCGAACAGAACCGCGTTCTTTCTGTCACCTCTGTGCGCAAGCGGCACGTGTACGAGAGTTTTTGAGCCACACGCGGACTACTTTTTGACGTAGCTTGACTTAAAACCATAGTTTTATGACGCGGGTGTTCGCTCAGTTTCAACAGAAATGAGAGGCGGCTGCCCTGCAGTTTGAATGGACATGTTGTTCCTCTCAGTTTGGGGAAGTATTGCAGGTAAACAGTGTAAGAAAAACGCGCGCGGAAGCGTTAGTGTCGCACTTTTGAGACATAAAGGTTCAGGAGCGACTGATGTGGGTCAGGTTTGGCTCTGAAGTCTGAGACCTGACCTCACCTGGCCTGGAGCATCACCTGAAAGAAAAAAAAACAAACATGCAAAGCATGCTATAACTGCACGTTTGCGGTCTGAAACACACCTGCCTCACCATCTGGCCGCGGAGGAAGTGTTAACCCCTCAAACACTTGATCTGAAAAACTCACTTCTGCAAAACAGTCTGCAGCTATGTCGTGCAAGTTACTTCCAAACTGTAGTAGATTACTTTTTGTTCTAAAGTAACCCCTTTCCCTTTCTCTCTCTCTGTATGTGATTCACAAATAATAGCTTGAGGTTACTTTACTACAGAGGTATTTGATAAAATCTGAGGTGATAAATGTTCTGGAAATTATTTATCATTTATGTGATCTTTAGTTCCCTTCACAAAAGTTGAAGTTTGTTATATTACTTAAAAAGAAGTACAAGTAGCAAGAATACTATAGACCATGTACTTGTAAGTATACTAACTCAGTACTTCTTCAGTCTAAATTGGAACAGTTTGCTACATATAGATAGTAAGTTTTTTTTTTTTATAAAAGTAGTTGTATTACACTTCAGTAGAATACACTAAAAGTGTTTACTCTGTTTAGTTCATACAAATAGAAATACAAATAACTGACTTTAATAGAAGAGAAAAATATAAGCAGAAAAAACAGAAAGTTTTGCAGCTTCTGCAGTGAGCTCTATCAAATACAGAAACACAACGACATTTAAGTGTTAAACAGGAAATTTAGCTCTGTAATTTAGGTCAATAAAAATACAACATAATAGTTTAAAATAAACGACCGCAAGCAGAATGTTTTTAATTTTTTTATGCTCAAACGCCTCATGCTGTCATGGCTTTGAACAACCACTTTTCATTGGAGCAGTCTGAAATTACTGGATGACTAAAAATATTAAAACTCCTCAGTGATGCCTTACACTGTTTCATTACAATAAAGTCGTACTTATGCTAATTCAGACGCCGCTCACAACCAGTGTCAGTGTTTTTTGACTGGTTCCTATTTTTACAAAAGGATTCTTGTTGAGAAACGCAAAAAAAGAAAAGAAAAGACAGTTTTACAGGAAGAAGCGGCTAAAAAATTAAACACTTTTAGGAAGTTTTGGTTTAAAAAAATGTTTTTAGCAAAATTTAGAGGCTGCTTTAGTCAGCACTTTAGTCTGCTTTTTTTTCCATTAAATTTTTTTACATTTCATCTCTGATCCACAGACTTACTTAGTATTCTACCTTAGTATTTGCCCCTTTATTGACCTTTTAACAAGTGAAAGTCCTCCAAAAGACATTTTTTAAATTTAAATCATTGATCATTTTATTTTGGAATTCACAATTCCGTGTTTTTTTCACAAAACTGTTTCTTTATTTTTTTCATAAAAAACTTCCTTTAAGTATTTTAGCGGCTTTACGCTAATTTACAATAGAATTGCTTACATTTTCTAATCACAATATTATAAATATTATTTTTGAATTTGAATATGTTTTATAAGTTGCCTTAAACAATTTCCAGCTGCAATACCAAAAGTTTCCTCATGGTGGCACTAAACACGTCTAAAATGAGTAGAAGCTTTATTAATCCCGAAGGTATGGGGTAAGGAAATAAGAAACGTATTCATTAAGACAAAACTGTGCATAAATTAATACTTTGTGCACAACTTTGCAAAAAATATATACATGATGTAGTTTTATGTTTAACATGTCTGTTTTGAGTACGATTTTTCTTTGTCTTGAATACTAATTTCTCCTGTTAACAAACTGTCAAAAATAGATCACGGGGTCACAGGCATCTACATCAAGCCCCGGAACATTGATTTTTCACATGTTATTATTATATATATATTTAAATTAAACTAAAAAAAAAAAACAGAACTTTTCAAAAATGTGACTGATCTCATAACAGGAAGTTATCTTTATATCCATAGCTCTATTGAAAATTGAATAAAACAGATCATAATACAGCGATCAATTTGTGGTTGTCAGGTGACAGCAGCTGATCCGCGTAAACAATTTATCAGTGGATGGTTTCAGACCCAGAAGTGGTTGAAAACAGCCCAAAAAAACTAGCAGACATATCGCTCCACTTATTAGGTGTAAAAAAAAAAAAGACATGTCTGTCAAACTTAGTTGATGATAAGAGGATAACGTAACAAAAACATCTAAGCTAACTTGAAACTAAAGTATGCTAACTGGCATCCGAATGTTGTGACAGTAAAAAATAAAATGAGTCAGTGGGATCAGAATACCCAACTTTCTTTCCTTTTCTGATTTTTCTTTTAACTGCTTTTTCGAACTACGGTCGGCTGCCAGTTAGCCCTTGTTTAGCTCCAAGTTAGCTTAGATGTTTTCTTTTCCATCCATTTTCTTAAGCTGCTATATCCCATTCTGGGTCAGGGCGCTGCCGGGAGCTGAGAGACAGGGATTTCTCCGCAGCCAGCTTGGCATTTTTATTTTCCTTCATCATTCTCTTATTAATATGTCTCTTTGTTTTGGATGAAAATTTACTTTTTTGCACCTAACTGGAGGGATGTCTGATGCTGTTTTTTTCCCGGGTCCGTTGCAGCGTGCATACGCTTCGCTGTTGTCGCCTGGCCAAACAACAAAAAATGCGGCAGGACATAGCTGTTGTTATCTTTTTTCCCAGCAGGGCTACGGTATCAAGATAATTTCCCTGCCACGGGATCAATAACATTCTAAAAAGTTTAATTCTATTTTAGTTATGTAACTGAGTCTAAATGCGCCTGCTCACTCTGTTGAATCGATGATCCGGGACTTGATGTTTATGCCTGTGACCCCTTGACCTATTTTTGACAGTTTAACAGGAGAAATTTATATTCAAGACAGGCAAGAGTCTTATTAAAAACAAAGACAAACCGTATTCAAAACAGACATGTCACATGTAAAAATAAATGTTGTATTCATATTTTTTCTGCAAAGTTGTGTACAAAGTATGAATTTGTGCACAACGTTGTCTTTATGAATACCTTTCATTGTGACAGCTACCTCATAGGAAGGAAATCCAAACTTAATATACCATTCTAAAGAAAAAACCTGTTTGAAAGCGTAAAAGCCGTCCCAAAGAAATTTGCTTTTTAAACGTTTTAGGTTAAATCAAGCAGAATTCCACTTTTGGCTTCCATGTTTAATAAATAAATGCATTCTTGTAATTTATTAGTTATCTCAGAATACTTATATTTTATATTTTTGTTTTAAAAAAGTCTTAACATTAGGTTAAACTAAATTTGTAAAAATATAATCTCTTCTGCAATAAAAGTCATAAACATATAAGAGATTCAATTTATATGAATTTTTGAAGCTTTCCAAAATCTTTCAGAAAGTGCTAGCACATTATTTCGCATTAAAGGTTTTCTTAAAAAAAAGAAAAGACAATCTTTAAATGAATTGTCACATCAAACTCACTAATTGAGAGGTCAAAATAATCCACATTGTTGCATATATGAGACCTGATAAATGAAGAAATGCTTCATGTTTTATGGCGGAAAACTTTAAAAGAGACGTTCAAACAAACTTTAGCGATAACAACAAAGGAGCTATTATGCTGGTAGATCCTGCAGAATTTTTCTGAACTTCCTGTCATTATTCTAAAAGGAGGACTTGAGGATGACAAATAATTCAAATTAAGTTTAGTTTGTTGTAAATGTACATGTAAAACACTGGAATTATTATTTTTAATGGAGTCTGAGTGCGTGCACTCTAAAGCATAATTTTCTATTCAATTTCTAATCAATTTATGAAGTCGTATCTTCAATTGATAAATCAATGTATTTTGATTGACTTTTTTGTATTTCTTTTTATTTCTCAAAGTTCTTGAAATAAACCACTCCTTTAAATTAATTAAGAAAGCTCTTTTTAAATGATTTTGTCTTAAAATGATGATAAATATCGATGAGCTCGTTTGGTATTTTTGGCGTGGCGGTCCTCAGATGCAGCAGCCCGTTGCAGCCTGAACGTTTGCAATGATGCCGTGCAAAGCAGCGATGCAGCTGCATGGATGTGAGTCACTGAAGGAGGGAAACTTCATGCTTGGCCTCTCTCAGGTGAAACTTTGAAACAGGAAACCAACTTTTGATGAGCGCTGAAGTAAAGGGCTCCAAATCAGATGAAAAAGGAGAAGAACGGGTTATCTCTGCTCGTGCACGTCCTGCTCCTCTGATCCCAATCAGGATTTGAGTGATTTAATGATGAGATTTTTCTTTAAGATAAAAAAAAGGCAAGTTTTAGTTTATAAACACGGAAATTTCTACTAAAATAACTTACAGATGTTTTTAGAGACCAAAATTCTTCCTTTATTTGATAAAATTAATCAAATTTAATCTGCAGTAAATTGATCACATTTGGATTTGAAACCAACTCTAGCAGGAAATCTGGTTGGTGCAAATTTTCAGAAATGTTAATCAGCTGAGTCTTAAAACTGTTGTGGTTAAAACCAAGAGTGTATGAGCGGCTGACGAGTGCAACAGGAGCACAGCGCTCGCACCAGCTTCAGCAGGCACCCTCTGAACAGACGTAACCGGGTCAGAACGCAGTCCAAACGGAACCTCGCACTTTTCCTAGAAGAATTGACAGAGCTGTAATGTAGTCAAGAGTCGTCATTTGATGTCAATAAAAGAGGTATAAGGATTTGCAGACATCTTAATATAAATTCAAATCTATTTATCTATAAAGCAGTTTCCTGCTACAGAACACCTCAAAGTACTTTAAAAAAATTAAGTAGTAATCATAACAAATATAAAACCCATTCACATTCTACTGAAGCAATTAGGGAAAAACTGTTCATAAAGTCAAATAAAAACATGAGAGAATGTAAAAATGAATTCAAATTTAAGCTAAAAAGATGAATTTTTACTTAAAAACCCCCATAGAAGATGAAGTAAAACCCAAGTAGATATTTCTGTAGAGTTTTAGATTTCTAAAATGTGGATTGCCATCATTAGGGAAAGAGTTAAAAACAGGCTTTGCTTTGGTCAAGACCCTCAAAAGGAAAAACTTCACTTTTAATTTTATTACCTACAATTACAAAAACTGAAATTTTGAAGACAAAGCTCCGTCAATAAAGAGGAGAAAGTTCATGTCCATCCATCATCAAGAGACTGTCCTCTTTCCACATTAGTTCAAAGGTCATATAAATATGAAATAATCAAGCAGTTTCTGCTTAAAATACAAGGTTTTTTAATTATGATGATGCAGTTTTTAGCCAAAATAAAAAAAATCTTTGTCACAAATACAGTCTTTTTTCCAGCAGAATTGTTTTCTCCTGGTTCTGATTCACAGTAATTTGAGAAAAAAAAAGTTCATGAGTTCAGGTCCGTTTCCTTTGTCCAGTCACTTTTTACTCTGCAGCATCTTCCTTGGTTTCATTGGGACCATTTGCTAAATGTAGTTTTTCCTTTTTGCTTTTTCAATAAAGTTTGATGTCATTGTCCGTGTCGCGCAGTGAGGAGGTTTTGCACGTCGCTGCTGTTTGTTTTTCTCTGCTGGATTTATAGAGCTAAAAGACATCACCAGCAGCACGGCTTTCATTCCTGTTCTCTTAGTTTTTCCGATCTGATCCAATGTTTCTGTCAGAAATATGAGTTTACTTTACTTCCAGATTTATGGTAACAGTCCTTCAGACTTTTTTCTGCAGCTCTTCTTTGCTTATTGGCTTCATTTTCACATCACTTATTGAATAATAACTTTTTGATTGGTTTATCATTTTCTGTTTTTGTTGGGATTTTTTTCACAGAAAACTTGAGTTGTAAACTTTGTGCAGTTAAATTCCAAATTTATATCTCAAGTTTAGATTCATCCTAGAGGTTGAATGATTTGCAGGTTAGTCTGGATTTTGTCCCTTACTCATCCACTCATCCACTAAAATTAATTTAGTTTTTTATGAAAGTGTGTGAAAACATTAAAATATTTTTTTAGACTGAAAAATCTTCAAAATGCTAATCTAACAACTGCTTGTGCTGACGGACATAAAACCTCAATAGTAATTTAAAAAATTGCTTAAAAAAGCATCCAATTTGGTCAATTAGCTGAAATGACAACTCCTAAATAAAAACAACTAAATGAATTAATAAAAACTGAAATTATTGCTTAATTAAATCCTAAAAGCTGCTAAATGCAATAAAGATGACAAAATATAAGTAAAAGATACTAAAACATACCGAAAAAATCTTTCAGGTTAAAAAACACTTACTATTGCATATTAATATATTTTTTTATTTATTAAAGAACTGGACTTATAATTAACATTGCTAATAAAACCATAAAAGCTAAACATTTAAAGGAGCTGAGAAAAGAAAATTGATCAACACGACTAAATACAAACCAAACTTCATTCATTCATTCATTTTCCAATCCGCTTTATCCCTTTCGGGGTCACGGGGTTGCCGGAGCCTAACCCGGCTACTCATGGGCGAAGGCAGGGTACACCCCTGGACTGGTCGCCAGTCTGTCGCAGGGGCCACAATCACACACCCATACACACTCACATTCACACCTAGGGACAATTTAGAGTAACCAATTAACCTGTGAAGCATGTTTTTGGACGGTGGGAGGAAGCCGGAGTCCCCGGAGAAAACCCACGCATGCACGGGGAGAACATGCAAACTCCACACAGAAAGGTCCCCCAGCCAGGACTTGAACCGGGAACCTTCTTGCTGTGAGGCAGGAGCGCTAACCACTGCGCCACCGTGCAGCCCCAAACCAAACTTATTTCTAAAAAAAAAAAATGCTGAAAGAAGCTTTACTTCTGTTTAACCCTTATATTGTGCTCAGGTCAAAATGGACCCGTTTTCAAGTATGAAAATGGGTCCATTTTGACCCATTATGAGATATTTATTGGTTGAATGTCTGATTCCACAAGATCATATTTATTAACAGTTTGGGTCTCCATTGAAAGGACCCAGCATGGATTTGAACCAGAACCTGTCACAATGAGACCAGAGCTCTAACCACTACAACACCGTGCAGCTGAGTTAGCCACATCCATAAGATGGAAATAATTCAGGATTGTTGTTGAGATTAGAACAATAAAGTCAAATTGTTTGAATAAAAATTTTTATTCTAATGATCCACAGATTCCTTTGAGGAGTTCTCAGTTTTCTCCTGTTCTGAAAGATTCTGCTGAAAAAGCTCATTATGATAATAAATAAATCATTCTGAAAAAGGGCAATCTGAAATAAAAAAAAAAGCTACTTTGAAAAATATTGGTTTTGAAATCCCAGATTCTGAAAAAAGGCCATATAATTTATATATTTTTAAAATGCTGTTAAAATAATGAGCAGGTTTTAAAGCTGAATGAAATATATTTAATTATATTATGGCAAATGGAATATATGTGCATGTTTTCACCATTTAATGATCTTTTAATATATTTATGAAAAATGTATTGGTTGAGTGTCTGATTGCACAAGATCATATTCATGTATTTAATTCTGAACAGTTTGGGGCTCAGTCCATTTCTGTGTGGAGTTCACATGTTCTCCTTATGCATGTGTTTGCTTTCCTGTTTCCCCCTAAAAACTGGTTTGGTCCTAAATTGTCCTTAAGATGTGAGTTTGTGTTTCTCTGATGGACTGTTGGTGAGGAGTGACTGGATAGGCTCCAGCATCCCTGTCTCTCCGAATTGACATGGACGGCAAACTGTCAGTGATGATTATTATTTAAATTTGTTACTTTGTGGGAATCTTTGAGATGACTTCAGTTGCAAAAATACAGAAAAAATGCTTAAATACATTCAGAAATCATGAAAATAAAATACCACAAACAGTGTTTGACACATCAACTTGTGCGGGAAATGAAGAACCCAGATGTTCAAACTGCAGGAGTCTTTCAGAACATTTGGCTTTACATTCTCTTACCCTTCCTCTGTGTTTTATTTTTTTAATTCTGCAGAATTGAAGTAGTGGCAGGCTTACTTGGTGCCAATGGTCCTGCTCACAGGTCAAATGTGAATTTCTAATGAACTCCTGTCGCTCTGCAGAAACTTTGTCCTTAAACGATGCAGGTTTTTGGATATTGGCTAAAAATGGCATTATCATAATTAAAAGACCTCTGGGAATGCTTTGAAAACAGTTCATAAGATGATCGCTGTGGGACTTGAATGGCAGCAGCTTCTGTAGCTGAGAGTTTAGTGAAGAAATGGTCTAACAGGAGATCAGGGTTTGCTCCTCCTCTTCAGGAGAGAACCAGAAGAACACCGTCTGCAGTTTTAGTAAGTCTTCAGGTCAGTGGCATTCTTCAGACCGCTTCTGCTTCATTGGAAGGCTCCTGTGCTTCGTTTCCAGCGGCTCTTTGTTGTTTTGAGTTTCTGTTTGGGTTCAGACTGTGAAAGTTTGTGGACGAGATCTATTCTAGAGCTTGGGATCCTTTTGAATTTGAAGAAAAAGTTCAATATATTTTTGGTTGTTTAAAAACTAAACAGTTTCTTTTGAAGGGAATAAATACATTTATAAATGGTAAATAAAGCGGTTGCGGAGGTGCTGGAGATGCTCTTGAGTGTGGGAACCTCCTCACAAACACAGCATTCAATATAACTCATAAAAAAGTGGAGAAAATTAAGCTTCATGGAGTGAAATAAATGAGCAGAATACACACTTTTCTTCATTTTTGTTTTCTTTTGCTGAAAAATCAAATTAAAGATGACTTTTAAAAAAAATCAAACTTACATTTACAGTCAGAAGGCTGCTGTTTCTTTGTGACATGAGCTTTTAAAACACTAAATTTCCATAAGGTTGGAGGGATCTCCAGCTAGATGGGAGGTCTCTATGTGTCAAAGTGTCAGTTCAGCAGCTTGACTTCAGAAAAACTCTTTCCTGTAGATCAGAAAGAACTGATCCAGCGACCTGCTCAGCCTTGTGGTTTCTAACTGTTTCAGCTGTCGTGTTTTGGTGCATTTGAACCCGGAAATGCGTCCTCTGTGTTGCAGAAGCGGTCTGCGCGCTTCATCATTTTCTTCTAGAAGAGAGCAGACAGGTTTTCTGTCTGATTCGTTGCAGCAGGGGTGAAAAGTTTTCAGGCTTTTCTTCTAAAACCTCCTGCATTTGTCTTTGTTTCTGCAGGGAATCCCCAGCAAAGACTCCTATGATCGCTCTGCTCTGCCTCTTTCTAAACCTTTGAGCCTCTCCTGATATCCTGATGGAAGCCAGAGGGAAATACGAGTTCTCTGCAACAGCGGACGATGAGCTGAGCTTCAGGAAGGGCGACATCCTGAAGGTTGGTGCTGCTGTGGAGCCTGAAGTCCTCGCCTGAGGGTATCTGCACCGAACCGGCTCTCATCTGTGTTTGTGGCAGATTATAGGCTTCGAAGACGAATGGTGTAAGGCGGAGATCAACGGACAGGAAGGATTCGTTCCACAGAACTACATCGAGATTCAGCTTCCTGCGTAAGAACTTCAACGTGTGCTGTGAGAGGCTGAAGGAATGGAGAAGCCTGGAACGTGTCAGTTGAAGCTGCAGCCGTTTGCATCAGATAACCTGCAGGCATCTTTCTTCAGGTGGTTTCACAACACCAGCCGCAGCGGCGCAGAGGATATCCTGAGGAACAAAAACGTGGGGGACTTTGTGATCCGAGGCTCCCAGACTTCTCCCGGAGACTTCTCCATCTCTGTCAAGTAGGTGGCGCTGCTGTGCTGAAGGAACGTTGAGGAGAGAGCTGATGGTTGTTCTTTAGAACCTGAGGAGAACCTCGTCCTTCTGAGGCTGCGTTCCAAAGGTCTCCCAGATTTCCCAGAGATTCCTGGTTTTCTGCAAACACGACCAACAAATAAAAATGAAGCAAACAGTTTTTATGTCTTTGCAAACATGAACGAAATGCCTACATTTAGGTTTGATTTCTTCAGTTTGCTTTAAAATCATATTTACAGACTAAAAACTGTTGAGTGACAGGTTTTTTTTTCAGAATTTATGATTGCACGTTTGGATAAAAACTTTTTTACATCTGCTGGGGCCAAAAATAATTTTTGTGTTTTTTAAAAGAGCAGTTACTTAACTTCATTGTTAATTTTTTTATGGTTGGTTACTTGAAAAAAACAGACACAGGAAGGAATTTTTGTCAAGACCCTAAA
The DNA here is from genome assembly GCA_036245035.1 of Adrianichthys oophorus. Classification (NCBI taxonomy): domain Eukaryota; kingdom Metazoa; phylum Chordata; class Actinopteri; order Beloniformes; family Adrianichthyidae; genus Adrianichthys; species Adrianichthys oophorus. The sequence goes on along the minus strand of BSAI01000089.1, from coordinate 3,484,283 downwards.
TGTTGATATTATTGATTGATATGACGAACATCCAACCTAAAGAACTTCCCGTCTGACCTGTGAGGTGTCTGCTGTTCATCACTGAGGGAGCACAGTTTGTAAAATGATAGCTTTTCTTTATCTGAAGCTGCAGAAGTTTATCCACACATTGTTATGATGTTTAATGTCTATTAATCCGTTTGAAACATTTTTCTATTATTTCCTTCGTTTGCTGTCAGAAGGTTAAGAGGTTTGGTCTGATAGAAAAAAGTCAAAAGTTTGAATCATCTCCGCCTCTACTTGGTTTCTGCTGATTGAACAACAGAGGCGGAGGTTCACTTAGTTTACTGTAAGGTTTTCTGACTTCATACAAAATGTCTCTGCCTTTTCTTTTTTGTGGTTGGGAGAATTGTATCCCACCTCGCTCCTGTGATTAATGGCAGAGATGACTCGTCTCCCATGGGAATCCTGCGGGAATCCCATGACCCTTGGGATTCCCCAAAAAAATGCCATCTTCTTGTCTATACCCTCAGATTTTCAAAGTAAGTCAGTAAAGGTGAACATTTAACAAAGAATTTCAGAGTAAAAGCCTTTACACTTGAACTTTTCTGAGGGAATGTGGTTCATGAACTGTGTGGACAGACAGCGAGGGTTTGATTCCCACTATTGGGGCAGAAAGAAGCAAAGAGGTGGTGGGGGTGGAGCAAACCTTCTGCTACCAGAAAGAGGACAAAGGTCAATCCCCCCCACCCCAAATATTGACCCTTTACCACCAGAGCTTTAGCTCCAGTGTTGATGTTCTTTGACTTATGTAACTTTTCAACCGTCAACGTGATAATTCCAGCTTTGTGCCGCTTTTCTGTGCTTCAGAATCTGCTGAAATTACTGTTAGCGGTTGAAAAGTTTTCGTATGGGAAAGAGTGTGTGTTATTTAAGCGTCGCCGATCACAATTAACGGTGTTAAAGGGTTGACTTAGAGACAGATCTTGTTGGGTCTTCGTTTTTGTTTGTAAAGTAACATTAATGCATGCTTTCACAAGTTGTGAAAAAAAAGAAGTGTCATCAGTTGAATTTTCTAAAACAACTCGAATATTTTTCACATTTCTTGGAGTTGGGTTTAGGGTTTTTATCTCCGTTCTGGTGCTTTGAACCAAGGCGAGATGCGTTCCATCGGTCAAAACAAACATCAACATCTGTGGAACGAAAAGGCTCTGGCGTGGAGCAGGAACTCTGAGGCCGCACCAGTTCCTGTTCACGTGTGAATGCTCCAACAGGAAGCTCTTCTTCTCAGGCGTTTAACATGCGAGGTTGCATTAAAGTCGTTGAAAATAATACATCTGAGTGAGTTTTTTACCTGTGAAAAAGAGCAGGTTTTGTGTTCTCATCCTTAAGGTTCATCGTCTCGTGTTTGAATCTCTGGTGTGACTAAATTCTTGGAACATGTTCATTAGATGTTTCTCCTGTTGAAAGCAACAGTGGGCTCAGTTTACCGTAACCACGGGCTTTTCTGATCTTCTGGAGGTTTTGCTCTTCAAAATAAGGATTTAATGGTCTTTTTATTTATTGCACCTTCAGATATTTTACACTAATAAGCTGTTTGGTTATCTGCCTTTCAGCGTTTTAATGCAGGCGGTTCCTGTGGGCTTCAATTGGACCCAGTCCAGTTTAACAGAAATGTTTCTCTGTGCTGGAAAAAATGCACCAACATCGTCCTGCTGGCTCCAATAAAAGGATTTTTACACCTACCTGTCATTTAATCAAATATAAGAACTTGATAAAGAATTGATGGTGTTTGACTCTTTGATCATCAATAGATTTTGTGTTTTTGGAAGTAAAAAGTGTTCTTTGTTTCTCAGAAATGTTAAAATGTAAATGATTGAATGAATAGTTGAAACAAATGCAGTGATTTTATATAATTTACTTGTTGTGTTTTTTTGTTTTTTTTAACTTTTATGTCTTTTAGCTCTCAGCAGATATTGGAAAGAAAGGTTTTGAGGTATTTTTTTAAAGGTCCTCCTAAAAGGATTCTGAAAATAGTTCAAATAAAAATAAATAAAATCAAATAAATCAAATAAAATCTGAGGTTAATTTGCTTCGTCTTATGAATATTTAGTCTCGTCCTTTCATCTCCTGTGTGATTTTTCTTTATGCTAACGCGACTCTTTGTCTCTTCTCAGGCATGAGAACGACGTGCAGCACTTCAAAGTCATGAGGGACAACAAGGGCCAGTACTTCCTGTGGTCGGAGAAGTTCGAGTCCCTGAATAAGCTGGTGGAGTTTTACAAAAATACATCCATCTCCAAAACCAGAAACATCTGCCTGAATGACGGCAGCTCGAACAGCAGAAGCCCCACCTCCACACAGGTACAGCCCAACTGCTTTTGGTTTTTTAAATATATGTGCAATCAAAAGGTCCATTTCAGAGGTTTCAGATGGATGTAGTGAAGACGTTTCCAGAGCAACTATGCAGCTTTTCCAATTATAGATTGACTAATAGCAAGAAAAGCAGATTAAACAAAAAAAAAAAATTCTAATAAAGTAAAGGCATCATTTTTATTTTCACTTCTGTTTTTGTTGCCAAAAGGATTTTCAAATTAAAATATTAGTAAGCAAGTTTTTTCTCCTGAGGAGCCAGTTTTTGTGTCCACATCAGGGCAAAAAGAATGTTCTGTTTTCTTTTAGTTTTAGCTCCAACTCCAAAAATTTATTAAGAAAAAGAAAAAGAAAACTCAATGTGCTATTTAGAAATAAAAGCAGTTTTTGTGACTATGAGTGTGTGCACATTTAAGATGTTGAACATGTAGTTACTTTTTTATCTTAAATTCAATAAAATTTGTTTAAATCAATTCATATCTACCAAAACATAATTTACATATATGGGTTGTGAAAAAAGCAGAGGCAATACGCTGTTTTAATGAGAACATGAAAGTGTCAGAAGATTATTAGGAGGAGGAGGAGGACTGTACGCCGGAAGACACTTGATGAAAACTATAAAATAAACAGAAACTGACGTCATTTCTAGAAATCCTTCAGCTTCTCTGTTTCAAGAACCGCATTCTGTTAAGCTCCATGGCTTTTAATTTGAAAATCTAAAACTATTTAACAGTTTATTATGTTAAAAAAATCTACTTTTTTCATTATCATAGAAAAGTCAAAATAACCCTGTTTCTTCTGTATTTTCTTTACTTGTGTTGCTTTCTTTTTTCTAAACCTCACAAAAAAATTCCATCATTTTAAAGCTGATTTTAGGACTCAAAATTCTCTTCCAGTATTCTTGATTCTGTAGAAACACAAACGAGGAGAATTTCATTTGAAGTGGGTCAAAAATGAGAAGATGTCCACGATTTCTAGTTTCTGTTTTAAACAGAAGCTCAGACGCATTTCCAGACACACACACACACACACACACACACACACACACACACACCGCCCCCGTCAGAGCAGCTTCAACATGCTGAGGCTGGTGTGGCCAGAAGGCCTCAACCACAGAGAAATGATTCAGATATTCAGTCAGAAGAATCTCTTTCACCTCCAAAGCGAGCCGCTTCAAAGTATTTCAAACACTTTGCTGGGTTCACGGAGGAGCGGAAGGAGGAACGTGAGGAGGAGCCTAAGAGGAGCATTAGGAGGCGTCTGGCATTAGGAGTTATTAGGAGTTAGCAGAGTCTTCCTGACTCCTCCTGGAAATGGCAGCTCCTCTTGAAGGTCTTCAGTGTCACAGGTCGTCTCATCTCTAGACCTGCAAGAAAAAAAAAAGTTTTTATCATTTTTTTAATACTCGTAACAGCTTGTATTATTTTTTTTTTTATTAACAACGGAAACGTTTCAACTCTTTCAGAATATTTAGCCTTTTTTATGGTTCTCCTGTGTTTGTTTTCTGTTATATATTTTAAATAGAAAATCCTTTAATTATAATTTACGTGGTTTAGTTTTCACTGAAGTGTTTTAATGTTTTTAATTTAAAGGATGAAATATGTTTTAATTTGTGAAGTTGAATATAGGTTTGAAGGAAAAAATGCAGCACATATCTAAACCCTCTGGTGGTGTTCTGGGTCAAATTGACCCATTTAGACATGTTAACCCCTCCCTCACTGAAGTGCACTTTTGACCCTGAGACCGTCACAGAGAGACATCTTTTTGAACAGAGTTACAACTTAATTTGACACTGAAAAACACAAATATCCAAACTGTAGAAGGTAAAATGTCTTTATTTAGTTAAGATCTGTGTGACCCCTTCACTTATGTTTTGTTATGTCTTTGATGGTGTTTTTGTTAAATTATGATTGTTTGTTTAAATAAATATGCAAAGCTTCATTCTAGATTTTTGTATTCTTGTTTTTTTTAGATGAAATTATCCTGTTTAATTAGAACCTCCAACAATTTTATAATTACACAATTTGCATTGTAAGCATAATACATTATAACCTTTATTAACCATCAGATTTCTGTGCGCTGATCTCACACACATGAGGTCAATAACCAATTATTACAACAATTTTATTGATATTAAAAAAAAATACTTGTTATATTGATATTTATTGTTGATTGTTTGTGTAGTATAAACTGGTGTCATTCACATATGTTCATGTTTCAACATGTTTCAAGGCTTTGTGGTTTTTAGCTGATCGTTTTGCTTCCTGTTATCAAAAGATTTAGATTTCTGTGAACATGAATTCAAATCACAAGCTGACATCCTGATGTTTTAACTCTTCTTTTTCACAATTTTATGCTGAAACAATATTTCAGTGTTTCAGATTTTCAGGGTTTCCAATCCATTGTTGCTTTGTTTGAACACTTTCAGGTTTTTTATTTTTGTTTATTGAAGCGTCTGTGTTTAAGCTGACATTAGCTGGGTTTTTGTCGCCCCCTGATCTACGTGTCTGCTTCCTTCCTGCAGGTAAAGAGGGGAAGTTTGCCTGAACAGCGAAATCCTGCAGGCGTCGCAGCTTCTACGGCGCGCAGATCTTCAGATCAGATTTCCAACCATGTGGTAATCTTTAGCTTTAGACTGATGATCTAAGCTTTAGACTGATGAAATGCCGTGTTGTCGGGTAACGGCGTCCTCACAGCCTGAACTCTGAAACTATTGTTTCAGATGAAGAGGCCGGGTCTGGAGGAGCGAGCTCACACCATTGGCCACTCCGGCAGGAACAGCCCCGCCAACCCCGCCAGCATGACTTATCCTCCTCAGCGCACTCAGCAGCAGGTCAGCTGTTACTAAAGATGATCTTCGGCGTGTGTGCAAATGTACAAAATATATAAAAATTAGGGAGGTCAATCTAAATCAATCCACTTCACTGTTGAAATGTCGCTCACACAGAGGAAGTGTTGTAGCTGTAGCTGTTGTAGCATTCTACTGCATGATTAGTCTCGTCTTCTACATTTCCATTCGTTCCTTTTTTACTGTTTGAGAATCCAAGATTTTCCCGTCAAGACTTCTAAAAGTGAAACCTGGGAATTAATCGAGAAATCTAGGGATGATCCAATTCATTTTGTTTGTCCTTGATTTGAATCAAAGTCATTTGATTTTGAGAATCTGCTGAACCTGAGTCTTGATCCGATGTTGGTTTTCTGAAACATTAAAAAATGAACACATTTAAAAAACAGATCCAGGTTTTCCCCAGTTTTTTGTTATCATAAAACACTCAAACCAGAGCACTTCTGGGAAGTAGATTAAACAGTCAAGTATTATCAAGTACTAACAATAGTTAACTATTAGCTAGTAAAGTATGTCAAATGTGTTTGCAGCTTCGAGTCTTTTTTTAAAATTTTTTATGATGTAATGATTTACAGTGTAGATTAATGTTTTGAATTAAAAAAAAATTAAAGCTTAGAGAACGTAAAGCATCCAAGTGCAGTGGGGATGAAAAGTTTGGGCATCCCAGGTAAAATGTTATGTTATTGTGCATAAAGAACCCAAGGACAGAATGAAAATTCTCCTAAAGGCATCAGTTTACAGATGAGACATCCTTTTAATGTCAAAAAATGAGACTATTTCCATCATTTACCCTTTCAAAATAACAGAAAACAAAATAATGGTGTGTGCAAAAGTTTGGACACCCTCCAGAATTTATAGTATGCACGCACCCTTTGGAAAAGCTGAGACCTGACAGTGTCATCATTTGCAAAGACCAGGTGATTTCAATCCCATAGATTTGAAATAATCTGAGTCATCTGACTTTGCCCCAACAATCAGCATCATGGGTTCTTCAAGCAGTTGTCCAGAACAATGAGACTGAAAATAGTTGATGCTCCCAAAGCAGGAGAAGGTTATAAGAAGATGGCAAACCGTTTTCAGATGCCAATATCCTCTGTTGGAAATGTCATTAAGAAATTACAGTCAACAGGAAGAGTGGAAGTTAAAGCAAGATCTGGAAGAGCAAGAAAAATCTCAGACAGAACAGAAAAGCAAGTCCAAACCCACGTTTGACTGCAGCATCCCTCCAGAAAGACCTGCAGACTCTGGAGTTGTGCTACACTCTTCTACTGTCAAGAGATACTTGTACAAATATGGTCTTCAAGGAAGGAGTTATCAGAAGAAAACCTCTTCTACATCCTCACCACAAAATTCAACCTTTGAAGTTCACAAATAAACATAGAAACAAGCCTGATGCTTTTTGGAAACAAGTTCTGTGGACCGACCCGGTTCAGATGGAACTTTTTGGCTGCAATGAACAAAGGTACGTTTGGAGAAGAAAGGGTCCAGAGTTTCATGAAAAGAACCTCTGTCCAACTGTTAAGCATGGGGGTGGATCAGTCATGCTTTGGGCTTGTATTGCAGCCATCAGCACAGGAAACATTTCACCAGTAGAAGAAGAATGGATTCCTCCAAATTTCAGTAAAGTTTGGACACTAACTTGATACCATCTGTGAAAAAGTTGAATTTTAGGAAAGGATGGCTTCTACAAATGGATAATGATCCCAAACACACCTCCAAATCCACGCTGTTTTACATTAAGAGGCAGAAACTGAAGGTTTTGCAGTGACCTTCCCAATCACCTGACCTCAACATCAGTGAAAATCTATGGATAGACCTGAGTGTGTAACAGACATTCCAGAAATCTGAAAGAACTGGAAGACTTTTGTAATAAAGAATGGATGACAAAAACTCAAACAAGAAATAAGAGACTCTTAGCTGCTACAAAAAGCCTTTACAAGCTGTGATACTTGCCAAAGAGGGCAGTACAAGGAACTAACTCTGCAGGATGTCCAAACTTTTGCACACACCAATATTTTGTTTTCTGTTATTTTGAAAGGGTAAATTATGTAAATAAAACCTAATTTTTGACATATTAAAAGGATGTCTTGTCTGTAAACTGTTGTTTTTAGGAGATTTTTTTTTTATCTTTCAATGAGTGATTTATGTTCAATAATATAAAACTTTCCATCCCCTTTGTGCACTCATTCACTTCAGACTTAAACGAAGTAGAAAGTAGTCACCTATATATTTACTCGTGTAACAATCGTCTAAAACTTTTGGAATCAGGCAAACAAAAAATAAAATTCACATTTTATGGGATTTTTAGATATTTAAATACAAATTTAACAGATTGAACAAGTTCTTAACTGGCCTATGAATAAATGTCAGTTTTTTGTTATTTCTTTTCATGATTAAAGTGTTTTCCTGCGATGCTTGTCGCTGCTGCTTCAGAGAAAGTCTGACAATTCAAATAATTTTCCAAACACTCTGTTCATCACCATTCAAACTTAAACTTTATTGACAAAGCAAATCATCAGAAGTCTTTATTTGAAAATTATACCTTTTTTTGTTATTGGTCATTTCTAAAGGAAACATATTTTAGCTCAGAGGATTGTGACACATGGAGTTCACTGTATCATGAGCTGATCTGTGCCGTTTCCTGCTGTATAAAAGGCATCGCCGCTGATGGTGAGGGCACTGTATGACTTCACCGCTGAGGAGGGTGATGAGCTGGGTTTCTGCGCCGGGGACCTCATCGAGGTGAAGGACCGCTCTGACCCGTCCTGGTGGAGGGGGAAGCTGCGGGGGAAAACCGGCTTGTTTCCTGCAAACTACACTGTCATGCTGTAAGGAAACACCTGTGTGCGATTCGGTTTGCATGTGGACCGCTGTCGGCGTGCTCAGGCGTCAGCCTGCTCTGCAGAGGACTGTCTGCAGGCTTTATAAACTTGAATCCACAGCTGCCTGCAGGAAGAGCTGCAGATGATTTCACCCTTAGAGGTGCAGGCAGGTATTTATTTTCTCAGTGCTGATGAATCCGCTCTTTCTGCTCCATTTTCACTGCAGAAATGACATCATTGTGTAACTTCCTCTAAGCTTTCTAACTTGGAATAAACATTTTTTTTATTTTACAAATTTTCTCATTTTTGGTGAGTAACCTTTGATTAAACTAATAAGAAATCAGTTTTTGATATTTTTCTGACTCTAGAAACCAAAAAGGACAAAAATATTTGTCTCTAGAGCTGACTTTTAATTTGAAAAAACAGGAATTCACAATGATGCCACCATTAACTTTTACTCTTCTAGAAAAAAAAACATTTAGTTAATTCAGTTTTCCACAAAAAAGCAGATTTTTTTGTGGATGGTGCATAAGGAATGTTTTTAAGAATGACCTCTGGTTGTTTAATGAGTTTATATGCTTAAATGCTTTTCATAAAACTGTTTTTCTTGCCAAAATGTTGTAAAAAAATACAGTAGAACTTAAAAGGTGATCATTTTTCTATAAAGGCCCACTCTGATAAAAAATGATGTTCTTGGTGTTTTTTAACATGTTCTTGTGTCATTTTTCTGATGATGGACATGTATAAAATTAAGATTAAATAGGCATTTCTGAGGATTTATTCAAAATTGTGAATCAGGAGCAGATTAAAAAAAAACGGCAGTTGGAAAATGTAGATTTATAACATGTCAGAAAACTGAGATAGAAAGTTTAATTTCAGAGTGGTTTATTATAATAACAAACCTAATATGCATGTTCTTATCTTTTGCTGCACAACAATGTCTCACTGCTGTTTAGACAAATGTCTTAAAGAATAGAATTGCATTTCCATGTATACGTTTGTCTACACCAATGTTCCATCCATCTATTTCCTAAACCCGCTTTGTCCCTTTTGGGTTCACGTGAGGCGCAGGCAGGGAAACCCTGGACAGGTCTCCAGTCTGTTGCAGGGTTACATCAATGTTTTTTTTAGGTTCATATTCAAGAATAAAAGAAGAAAAAAAGGTGAAGGTGCATCAATGTCATTATAGTAGAAAATCCTATGTTTGAATTAACTTTCTTTGTATTTGTATTTCAACAAAATCAGCTGCAGCAGGACAAAGTGCAGTGCATTTTATTTTGAAAGGAAATATTTATGTGCTCTGAAGAATGCTCAGAGATGCCTGAATGAAGCCAAATACCGCTTTCAGGGCGTCTTTCGTGAAAAATGTATGTATTATGAAACACTTAAAGGTTGGTTTTTGCATGATATAGGCCCTTGAATCTTATTTTTCAAATATGGAGAACTAAACATTTTCTGTTTATTTTTTTTTTTTACTTTTAATTTGTTGGGTTTTTGTGGGAACGTTCCATTAAATTTAGTTCATGGGTGCATGCTTTTATTCTGAAACGCACTGCTGGATAGGATTCGGTCAACCTGTTTAGCCCCGCCCCCTAATCGCACCCGAGCCCCTCCCCGCACACCTGTCCGCTCAGGTGGAGCGGTGCCTGGGAGTCCCGCTGAGTCTGAGCGGCGGCGGCGGCGGCGGGTCATGGCGGAGTCCCAGCTGGTGTGCTTGGACCCGGATCACGTCAACGAGAAGATCCCGGAGAACCAGCCGGAGTTCTACTACAGCGAGGAGCAGCGCGCGGCGCTGGAGCAGCTGCTGCGGAGCGGCGCCGGAGCCTTCAAGGAGCGCCTCCGGGAAGACCACATCCGGGACTTCCTCTGCGCGCGCGAGGTCAAAGTCATCCGCAAGACCTTCCGCGAGTACGACACTGACAGCGAGTCCGAGTCCGAGCCGGACAAGCCCCGCGAGCGCGAGGCGGCCAGCGCCGACTCCGGGGTCCACTCCACCTACTGGCCGCAGATGTCCGACACCGAGGTTCCGTCTCTGGACCTGGGCTGGCCGGGCAGCAGCGGGGTGTACAAGGGGGTGACGCGCGTGGCCGTGTACACGCACCCGCCCAAAGCGCCCGGGCCGCACATCAAGGAGGTGGTGAGGAGGCTCATCCAGAGCGCAAACAAGGTCAGTCTGGAGTTTCAGCTTCCATCCCCTAATATTCCAATAAACGCTTGGAAATAATCCAGATTACAGAGAGCTCACAGGAGGAAGCCCAAATCAGCACAAAGATGTTCTGTTTAAAAAGTGTGACCTCACAGGTACTTCCGTTTGTCTGCTTGTTCAAAGCAGGTTTTATTCATTCAAACTTTAACTCAAATTTGACCTCTGTTATTATATTCCCCATTTTTTATTTTATTTATTTTTTATATTCTTGGCTGCTGTTTATTCCCAAAATGAAATAAAATGAAAAAATAATAACTTGAAAACCCCAGAAAAAGACTTTGGGCTCTTTGGGATTAAAATGACATTTAAAATGTACATGTCGTCACAGTTGACCTCTTAACCTAGTTATAAGCATTTTCTCATGTGACTTTAAAGAAAAAACAAACAGACTCAACAGGATTTGGGGATTAGGAGCAAACTTCAAATCTTTGGTGGAAGAAGGTAAACTGGTCCTTGGCCTCGGTAAGGAGGGGTGGGGGTAAAAGCCCCGAAAACACCTCTGCAGGTGTCTCCAGGTATGAAGACCAGCATCCTTCAGGTGATCAGATTGTGTGAAAGAAGAAAATAATCAGATTTTCCCAAAAAGATGCACATTTCAATGTGTTAAAAAACAAAATGTCAAAGTGAAGTGATTCTCCATCAAGCAAATTGAATCATATTGTAAATGCATTTCTCAATGGGATTAGGTGTCTACCTGGGATTACCCCAGCGAGTCAGCAGGACTCAGGCAGGTCCCGACAAGTCGTGAAAAATAACTTCGTTGGAAATTCGAATAAAACTCAGTTATGATAAATAGTTGTTATTTGGCTGCAAATATTAATACAAGTGTAGAAATTTAGTTTTTTTTATGTTTTTTCACCAAATTAAATAAAAAAACAAGCTGCTGGAGGACAAAAATAATAAAAAAAAAAAGATTCTAAACACGTTCAACGGTTTTTGCGTGTGGAGGAGGATCAGAGCGGAGGAAGTGGCGTCACTTTGATCAAATGATCAAACAGCAACTGGATTGGAAATGGTTTATTTCAAACTATCAAAATTATGTTAAAAATATGTTCAGGTTATTTTTCATTTGAAAAATCAGTAGTTATAAGTCACATTTTAGTAAGCCAAGTGAAGAGATCAATCATTTTAACAATCATCAATGTCTTTTTAATATGTTCTTGTAGCAGTTTTCTCATGATGGAGGACATACATACACATGTATATATATATATATAAAGAAAATTGAGCTTAAAACTGCATTTCTGAGTATTTACTTATTCAAATCATTGGGAATCAGGGCAGATGAAAACACATCGCAGCTTCCCTGTTAAAGGTGCTGTATTCTAGACACAGTTTCTGATAATCTCAGCCAGAACACAGAGATGTATGGGATTAAACACGAAGAAAATGAAGATTTCATTCAGATTTTACTACAGAATTACAACAAAAATAAACATTTGAAGAACTGTCTTCTTCCTCAGCTTTTATTTTCACACTTTAAATGGGATTAGGAACATCTCAATCATAGCTGCAAAATAAAACTTTATTATTTTTATGTAAAAAACAGTTGTTTTGTAATCAGCAGCTGATGTTCTCAGATAATCAGCCTGAAAGCAAAGGATTTCCTAAATCCATGGATTAAGATTGTGCTCTGACAGCAGACGATGACCAGCCCAGAACCCACCAGGTAGGGTTCTTTAAGGGTATAACACCCCCATCTGAACCCGTGTTGAACAGAATGAGCAAAAACAAAATATATGGTTTTGTTTCAACTCCTAATATTTTTCTGTGAGCGGCTGCAGAATCTGAGAACCACATTGTGAATGTTCCTGTAAGTCCTGAAGAACACGACCTCATGCTGGAAGTCCAGGTGAAAAGGTGACCTCATGGTACCAAACAGCCTGTTGACTGATGGTTTCCCTCTGAGGGACTCGTGGTGGAGGACAGAGTCCAGTCTCAGCCCGGAGAACTGAGATTACCCATGTAATAGAGTGTCAGTTTCCTGGGACGTGCAGCCCCACACCATAATACTGCCTCCACCAAACGATGTTGCCTTATCAGTGCTGCAGTCAGCACCATCTTCACACTTTGATCCCACAGTTCAAGCTCAGGACGAGTCAGCAAGAAAAAGAGAATTGAAACTGGCTGTTTTTCTGTTTTAAAGGCTCCAAAGCTCCTCCCACAAAGGTCGTCCTTATACAAGTGGCTTTGGTCAAGAGGAAAGTGAGTCTAATCAGTTTGATTTTAGGACCATTTCTGAACTTTCTAGAGGTGAACAACAAATGCAGACCGGTCTGACTAATTCAACCCACATAAAGAGGAGTTATGCAAGTTCTGACAGATCTGCGCTGCTTCACATCAGGACACGCAGCAGGAGGATTAAACCCCCCAAAGTTCTGTATTTACATTTGAATCCCAGATTTCCAACTCTGATTGGTTGAGCTCCCAGGTATGCAGTCTGACACTGCGGAGCCTCACCTGTGATCAAGAAGCACCGGAGGCTGCAGACACCCAACGTTTATCCCAACTGACATGAAGCTGACATGAAAAAGGGCCAGCCGGGCATGAGTTCATGCTGAGACTTCTCCCCCTTCAGGTCTCACAAAACCGTCTGCTGTCATTGTATGCAAATCCTGAAAGTCTGAAGTCGAGGGTCTCACCTGAAAGGGAGCCCTTTCTTCCCAACAAACCCCAAAGCTGCTGTTTTGGGAGGGGTTTAGGGTTAATGCGTTCGGAGGCTGAGGCGGCCATGCTTGTTCTAATTATGTGTATCGGATCTTTTTCCAAAGAAGTAAAAGCTCACTCAAAATAAAATCTGTGACCAACTCATCCAAACCACGATACTCACTCTACCGTGCTTCTCAATTGCTTAATGCTTTCTGATCTTCCTTTGAGAAATAATTCGCATTTTAACCAAGATAATGAACCCTAAATGGATTGGATTATTTTTAGAATTCTCCAAACCATGATTCTCTCTCTAATGTGCATTCCAGCTTTCCAGGCTTTTTTGAAAACAAACATGACACATTTGTGTTGATTCTCACCGTCTAGCAGGAGTTGTTGTTGAAGCTGCCGGTTGTTTATTGCCTGAACTTGTTACATAAATGAAGGAAAGTCCGGATTTGCTGGTGCTATTCTGTCTTGTGACTGAGTCTTTCTATAAATCACATCACACAGGATGTGTGACCTCCGCATAAAACACGATGAATTTTTTGTGTGGCGTTTCAACAGTAGCAGCCGGCTGTTTACGACGTCATGCTTCTTTTTGTCAGAAAACTATGTCGGGGATTGACAAACAAACAGCAGGGCAGCGATAGAGGAAGGAAAACGGTTAAACTATAAAACACACCTGACTGCACACAGCTGTCATCTTTTTTACAGCATGTAAATTATGTTGCTGGAATTCTTCCAGATGTCAACGTAACCAGTCACTTCAGAAAACCAGTTCTGTCAGCTGACACAGGAATTAAGCTCTTTGATTTTTAAAACTTTTTAATCTGTTTTTCCTCCCCTCCTGTGTTCTCCAGGTGGTTGCCATTGTCATGGACCTCCTGACGGACCTGCAGATCCTCCAGGACCTGCTGGACGCCTCGTCACGCCGCTCTGTGGCGGTTTACATCGTGCTGGAGGCCAAAGGAGTCGTCAACTTCCTGGATATGTGCTCTCGGCTGCAGATCAACGCCATGCACCTGCGGGTGAGCAGAGCAAACACAGAGGAGGGCGTCATTATGCAGAGCAGTGCAGACTCCTGGGACAGTTGCTCACAGCTACTGCAGCTAATAAAAGTAGATTAGGAGATAAGAGGAATCTCATTTCCTGTTGTGCGGGTGAACCCGTCAGGTGTCTGTCAGGACTCCTAGAGGGTTAAAGAGCAACAAAGCCTTTTTTAAAACCACCAAACAGATCGGCTGTTTGAGGTATTTTACTCTATAAAACATGAACTCCGATGAAAATTGTGTTTTTAACATGTTCTTGGGGCATTTTACTGAATATTTGTTCAAATTGTGATGTAGGAGAAGATGAAAAAAGTGCAGTTTAAAAAAGATTGTATTTGTGACATTAAAAATAGCTCCCTTAAACACAGAGCCCTCAGCAATGAAGAGGTGAAGGGGGGCGGGGTTGCTCTGCACCAACATCACTCCCACAACTCAGAAGTGAATTTCAAATGAACTCCTGCCGCTCTGCAGAAACTGTGACCTAGAAAACGACACAGGTTTTATGATTTTGTCTAAATATGGCACTGGGAACGAGACTTTGAGTCTGTTTTCATCAATGAGGGATTTGTGAGTCAGAACAGACATTTTCTGCTTCTTTGCCTGGAAACATTGGACAGGCGTCTTCTCGGTCCACTTTTAAAACTCTTTTTTTGTATTTAATCATTAAGTCTGATCCGTGTGTTTTACTAGGTTTTATTCAGCTATTTGTTTATTTCTTCAGACCGTTTTTATGATGTAAGCTTTAAATGTACAGCTTTTTGTTTGATTTTTAGTTTGTGTTAAAGCGCATAAAAGCTAAAAGTATTTATTATTTTATTATTTCTATTGTTTTCTTTTTAAAAACCACATTCTACGTGATAACATTCTGGACGGGAACAGAATGAAAGGCCTTTATGATGGATTTATGTGTGGGTTGTAATACAGTGGCTCATTCAGATTTCAATGAAAGATGGTGTGTGTCCTTCGGGGATCCGTTCTGGGTTCACTTTTGTTTCTTTTACTGGGTTTGCTGAGAAGGTTCTTAGTTAACTTGAGTGTCTGAAAACTAAACATTGTGAAATCAAATAATTGTGGCTTGTTGATAAATCAGAGATTTTAAACTTTGAAACATTTACCAGATTTATTTTTAAAGATTTTTCATTCTTTAAAAAAGATTCTAACAAGTTTATTAAATAATTTAATGTTTTCTTTCTCAAATGTCATGCCAGATCAGTGAAGTACATTTGATTTTTATTTTTTTAAATAATAAACATTGCACATTTGGTCATTTTTTACAGTTACTAGCAGACTCATTCTGCCAGATTTCTTCATTTACAACTTCCTGAAGAAGTTTATTCTGTAAGATTCTCCCGGTTTTGTCTTGGAAATGTTTTGCCAAATCTGGCTTAGATAGTTTGCTTTCTGAGGGAGTCTATCAGGTCTTTCGGAAGTGAAGGCGAGCTGCAGTAGAGCAGCAGCACTCTGAGCCGCTCTGTCATCAGATCTGCGCCGGGACACAATAGCCGGCCTTATTCGCTGTACGCACAGTTTCAGTCCGGTTAAAGCGGAGCGGCGGAGGGTCTGCCCACGCTGGTGTCAGGTGATGCAGCGTGAAAGGCCGTTTCAGGGCACCAGGCTCTGTTACTCTTACTTCTTACAAGCTCTCATTCATGGATCCTGCCATCAGATCCAGTCATTTGATGCGTCACCTTCAGGAGAAGAAAAACTGCGCGTCAGTTTGTTGCCTTTGTTTGTCTCTTCCCTTTTGGTTAACACGCTGAAGTGTTTATTCTTTTCTTGAGAAAGTTGCATAAGGCGTGTCTGCGCAGTTTGAGCTGCAGTCGGCACATCCCCGGTCATGATTGACAGCCGAGGCTGAGTGTTTGCTCAGTTTACCCTGGGTGATGTTAGGCCTCCTGAAATGTGTAACTAAGAGGGCGTTTCTTTGCAGAATCTCCGAGCGCGAACACTGAGAGGAGCAGGGCTGGCCCTGTCTTTTGGAAAGCTGCCCGGCAGCTTGTGCTCCAAATACATGCTGGTGGATGGAGAGAAGGTCATGTTTGGGTCCTACAGGTAAAAATGGCCTTTTCGCTCACCTGTGCCTCTTTTGTCTGCTTCACAAAAGCAGTTTTCTCTGAGAAACACCTGGAAAAGATAGAAGAACATGTTTTTACAAAGTCATAAACTTGTGTTGAAAGACTCCTTTGACCTACTTTTTGTATCTATAAAGCAGACATGAATGTTTTTCGTAATTTCTTTGCTTGATAGCATCTTTTTGGATTACATAAATGCCAAAACACTCAAAATGTAGCATCAAACTAACTGTTTAGGTTTAAATAAGTCTGGAAATGTGTCAGTGAATCAGAGGATCAGATTTGTGACGCGGACGCCGCGAAAACTGGATCTTAAGAAAGTAAAAATACCTTTGTGGCACAAAATGTGTTTTACTTTCTGTTTGGAAAGAAAAATAATCTTAGCAAGAAAGTTTTTCAACAGCACTTGAAAAAAACGTCTTAGTGAGTGGAATTTGCTTGGACCATTTTTCTTACTTCATTGGCAGATTTTTTTTGCTTATTTAAAGAAAATGTTTGTTTTCTCAAAATGTTTTATTTGTTTCTAAGGCGGTTGTTTTTCCAGTGTGTGACATCACAGACTAGGATCAGATCGGAATTATTGACCTTCTTTGTCGCTCTTAGCTTCCCCTTAATGCTACAGTTGCTGCATATGAGAGGTCGCAATAAGTTTAATAACTTCCCTCTAATTAAAATGCGAATCAAAATTATTATAGTTTCAAAGCAGCTGCTATAAAAAGCTGTGAATTCATAGCTACATGATGTGCTTTTGAATGAATATTTTAACTTGAACATGTCTTTCTGGGCTTTTGTTTTGAAATAGTGATGCAGCTTTTAGCTTCTTCAGGGCGTTTTTACAGCTTTGATCAGCAGGCTGTGTGTGTCAGATATAAGATAAGACTATGTGGGAAATGAGCAAGAGGCCTCCAGCCGTTAGTGTAAAAATGAAACAGCCAGTACCAAAAAAGGGGCAGCATTGTAATTTTTTTTCCCCAAAAACGGGTATTTACAGATTATGATGTATTATATTGACCGTGGCATAAATTTACATTAGATTCTGCACTTCCTTCTACTGTGATTATCTTATAAATTCTTTCAAAATTAAAGCTGCGAGCGGCGTTGCATGGCCTGCAGATGCTACCTGCTCCTGCTCTCGCCGTCCCCTTTGACCTCAGTGGCTGAGAGGCTGCTTTACTCTTAGCAACGAAGGTTTTTCGTTAACCACACCCTCATTTTGTTTAGCACGAGCCAATGGTTCATGTATTACATTTTCACAATATTCCGGTAAAAAACAGAACGATACATTTGTTAGCTCGCCACAGTAACTCCGTTCAAAATCTACAAACTTTGAAATCAAAATTTTATCCCAGGTATTTTACCATTGATGCTCGAGGAGTTAGGAGCCCATAGATTGAAATCCCTAGGAGTATAAATCTGTTGCTGCCCGGGACATCATTAATGATGGCGGCCTCGAGGTCAAAGGTCATCAAAACTTCAGTTATGGTTGTTGACTTAACTTGGTGGCGTTTGTGAAACTAAGGTTTCAGAAACCTAAATATTTCCTTTGTCCATCCAGTTTGGTTTAAACATAGATTCGTTCTAGATAGTTTTGTGATGTGAAAAAACTTATGAGTATCATAAAACTTCCAAGCTAATTAGGCTTGTTGATAAAAGTTGCAAACTGTTATGTTTTCATCAGCAACAAATTTGCCCAACAAGTATAGTTATTACAATGATGAAACAGTCAACAGTCTGAACAACATACAACAGACCTCTAGTGGCACAATCTGCAAACTACAGCCAACTCATGATGCTCTTTTCACAAACGAGCCTCACTAAAGTGTTTTTTATTCAAAACTTCACAATAAAAGGATGTTTCTGATTGTTCTGAGGAGCAGCCATGTCTTTGTGCCTTCACAGCTTCACCTGGAGTTCATCCCGGGTGGACAGGAACATGATTACTGTGATGTCTGGACAGATTGTGGACTTTTTTGACTGTGACTTCAGAGAACTGTATGCTGTGTCGGAGCAGGTGGACCTCTACAAGGAGTTTAGCATCACCAAGCCACCTCTCCCTACACCCATTCTGAAACCGAAGGTGGAGCACATCCAGCCTTTGCCGGTCTCCACGTCTCGCTTTCAGGTCTCGGTGGGGGACTCTAGACAAATTAACCTGAAGGTGCCGGCGCACAAGTACCACAATCCCAAATACTCTCTGGTGTTTGGAAACAGTGTAGGACTGACAGGTTCCCTGCAAGACCTGTCCACTCGGAGGGACTCTGGTCTCGACGGGGTGAACCAGATGAACGGTCTGAAAGATACTTTTCAAGCGAACAAGGACAGTAAGGAAAAGGTGGAGCAGGTTTCTCCGCCCAGTCCAGCTTCACCTGTGGAGGAAGACGAGGATGGAAAAGGAAACCACAAGAAGAACCAGGCCCCTATTTCGAAGAAGTCCCGTAGCTCTTTCAGGCACTTCCTTAAAAACAGAGGAGCCAATCAGAGTTCAGAAACGATTGAGGAAGGCGTTGCCACCCCTCAAAGCCCTGTTCACGCCAACAAAACGCCAGAGACTAAAGCGGTCGCAGCCGATGAGCTGGAGGACTCGTTTGAGATCGTTGAGAAGCCAGAAGGTCTGAAGTTCAAAAGCAAGAAGCCGTCGAAACTTGTTCAGAGGAGCATGTCTCTGCAGACCATCAACACGGGAGACGAAGACGGTGCGTGCTCATCATGTATCTGGCTTCACACGGCTTTCAGAAATTAGTTCTATCACAGAAAACAGACGGTAGATGTAGATTTATCTAAAAAATTAAAAACATGTTTTCATTTAAGTCTAAATCAGCTAGATCAGTTTCTAATTCCCTTTCATAGACTGTTTTATTATTTTTTGTGTTTTCCTTTTGTAACGGATCCTTTGTTTTCTTCTGTTTTTTCCCAGGGTTCAAAGGGCGACGCTGGCACCAAAAGAAGAATTGCATCCAGTCATGAGACAATAAGCACGAAGTCATAATGATAATCCTATTGGTCTGAGTCACAGTATCGTCTTAGTGTAACCAGATGACGCCGCTTTCTGAGCAGAGCGAGCTTTCTCTGCCTGCACTAAAACTCAGTCAGACCAGAACATCTGCACGCAGGACAAAATGCTGCCATTCATCCAGGTTTTCTACATTTTGTATTAAATTATTGGATTGAAAGTCTTTTCTGCATCTTTGCTTTTGTGTTCCTAGACCTCAGATTTGCTGAAGCTGCATTACATCACACTCCTTAGTTCCCGCTGTTGCTATGGCGCCATGAAAAGTGATCAGACGTATGTGTGGCCTCTGGTGTTGTCTTACAGAAGACCAATGGAGTTTGTGTGTTTCTACAAGCTGTAAATAATGGACGAGGACTCGTGAATGGTGCAGAGAATGAGAAAGTGAATCCTTCAGGTTCTGATAAGAAGAATGCAGCTAAAATTCAAGAGAACGTCGGTGTGACGTTCAGGGCTTTCTTTTGTTTTGTTCCCAGAAATAAAACGAGTCTGTCGGTTCATGAATAAAAGACCAAATGTCTGTTTCAGAGAGTAAATTCCTGAGGGATTTAGGTTTGGAGCATTTAGGTTTATGTTAAACTGGGATTTGACTTATTTCATTGTCTGAGTAAAACAAGAAAACAGATGAAATGTTAACCTGCGACCCAAATAACAACAGCGCAGAAACATTGAAACTACCGCTACTCATAGTCAGAGGTCTGCAACCTTTAACACTTAAAGAGCCATTTAGGTTGATTTCATACTGACGACAACCCAAAGGAGCCACAAAGTCTCACTGCTCCCTTTACAAGAATTAAACACAGATTTGTTACTGTTAGGATAAATATGATTCAACCTTTGACTTTTTTAGTAAAATAAAACATTAACATGCAGAGAAAATAGCCTTTTTCGTAACATGACATAAAAAATTTTGACATGACTTCCTTTCAAAGTAAAAGTGTCTCATAGGATCCTCTCAATACAGCAAATGTAGGTACAGTTTAATTTACCGTTTGTGGTGCATCTCAGCCAAATATTTGTAAATCTAATGAATTATAATTAAATCAAAGCTAAAATAATTGAATAATAAGAAATAATATATATAATATTATAATAAGAAATAATTGAAGTTGTTTAGCCCCTGCGACAGACTGGCGACCAGTCCAGGGGTGTACCCTGCCTTCGCCCATGAGTAGCCGGGTTAGGCTCCGGCAACCCCGTGACCCCGAAAGGGATAAAGCGGATTGGAAAATGAATGAATGAATGAATGAATGAATGAAGGTGTTTAAAAATTGAAAATCTGTCTTAGAATCTGATACGCCCCAACTTACTGACCTCCAATTGGTTTCCTGTGATAAACGCCGCTCCAAAATTAGTCAAAAAGTTTGTGATACAGACTGTCCAACTGTTTGTAAATAAGTTACATACGTTTTTCTTTTTACCTCACTGCTTACTTCTTTGTTTTACAGTATTTTTTTGAAAATAAACTTTTTTATTTTTCTTAAATAGCCACAATTGGGGGGTCACATGGGGCTCCAGAGTGTCAGGTTGCAGACCCCCTGTTAATCTAATAAAATCCACTACATTAAAGAATTGACAAAAAAAAAAACATTTGTTTGGAATTCAGTTGTCATTCAAACACTTTTTAATTTTTTTTCTCATCTTTTTTTATGAGATAAGTTTACAGATTACATCAGTTAAGACATACTGGGTGAATTGTTAAGTATTGGTTCAGAACAATATTAGTTTAAGATGCAAAAATATTGACATGAGTGTTTTGACCTGTAGACTATTTTATTTAAAAAATATAGCACAAAAAATATAGCCAGGAGAGAAAAAATATGTATAAATCATAATGAAACTTCTTCAAATATCGCCTCACTAGTTTTACACACATTGTAATGCTTATTTGGGCCTGAGGAGGTCAGTGTTGAATCATTTAAAGTTCTGAACTTAGACACCACTGTTTTATTTATTTATTTTGTCAATCTTGTTTCAATACTTAAAAAAAAACAGAACCAGCAGTCATCACAACCTTTTTTTCCATTTTAAAATAGTTTCTACCTTTTCATGAATCAATTGAAGTACCGCCAAAAGCTTAAAAGCATCGCTTACATCATAAAGAAAATTGTGGTTTTTTAACTTGTTCTTGTAGCTTTTTTCTGACGATGAAGACATATATAAAAAGAAAATTAAGCTTAAATGACATTTCAGTTGTATTTGTGATGTAGAACATGCACTGGACACAAGCTTCCTGCTCCACTCCATTCTGAGTCATCCTCTTACAGACGAATAGATCCATGAACGTCTTTGTTTTCCTCGTCTGAGCTGGAATCTGGATCAAAAATGTTTTGGCTGGATAGTTCCTATATTGCTTGCCATTTTTGTTGCACCGCTAATGTTTGCTTGGGAGTGTGAGGAGCTGTAAGCTAGCTAGAGAGAGAGAGTAAACGGAGGGCTCTCAGCAACAGTGATGGGAAGGGGGTGTTGCTACTACTGGAGAAACTTTGTCCTAGAAAACGATATAATTATTATGAAAAGACCACATGGATCATAAGATGATTGGAGCAGGACTTTAATGGATTGATATATTATAAATGTAAAGATGTTATAATTCACAGCTTATTAAAACTACATATAAAAAGGGAACAATAAAAAGGTTTTCTATGATATATTACTAATTTTTTTTAAAAATCCCATTTTATTATACGATATTTCCTTGTGTCTCTTTAAGGTCACGTTTTTAAATAACTGCAGAAAGTTGAGCTAATATTTTAGTCATAAACATCAAAAAGTGTTTTTCTGCGACTCATTTTACATTGAAGCCCCACATTCAGAAACCGCCTGTGTAGTTGAAGGTAATGAAGTCCTCGCCCTGTTGACATGAAATGACAGTGTTGTGGTTGTTTCACTCACAGGAAAATCACCGACCCAGTCACATGCAGAGGTTGCACCGAAAAACACCTCCTGGCAGGAAATGGCATGTTCATGAGAAACCAGAGGAGGGGCAGGCATTATGATCCAGCTCAGGTCTTCAGTTCTGGTAATCTGTTAGGATTTAACAGGCAGAGCGTCACTGAGAAAGCAAACATCTGACCAAATGCTCCACAAAGACATCACAAAGTGATAATGTAGCATCCCCTGCTGGAGAAAAGACGGCAACACGCACTGTTCGTATAAAAATCGTTTATTAAGTCCGTCATTTAAGCTTTACACAAGACAATTATATACAAATATAAACAACTGTTGACAAAAAAATACACCGTTCCAGTCAAAGATTTATAAATTACGTTTCACGCTGCAAGCTTTATTATCCAGTTTATTCTGACAAAAATTTGACTCGTTAGTCTCTTTTAATCAGATTAGAAAGAAAATCTGTAAAAAAATTATTCAAACTCACTGGAATTCATTTTTTACATCACTGTAAAGCCAGCTTTGTGTTTCTGTTGCCTCCGTTGTCAGATGAACCCTGTCCCAAAGCAACAAGGACCAGATTGTTTTTGCAATTTTTCTCGAGAGAAAATTTCCCCCCCCCCACATACCCTGAAATCCAACATTCGCACACCGCCCCCCCCCCCCCCCACACACACACACACGCGCACACAAAAATGACGTCATCACAACGGGACACCCCATCAAAAATTGGGGACTAAATCTCCTTTGGGGTCTACATTTTTCTTTTTAAATCCACTAATGAAACCCAAATAAAAATCTAAAAATACATGTCGGGGATGTCCGATGAAAGTTTTAAAACTATTATGGGATGGCACAGGACTTATGACTTGGCGGCCATTTTGAGGCAAATTGTGACATTTTCGCACAATGCGGTAAAAAAACAAAAACCTTTGTTTGAGTGATCTTCACAAAATGCCACACACGCCACCAGGTTAAGTCTACAACCACAAACAAAGTTATGTTGACCTTTGACCTTAGGAAGAGGGAGCTATCTTACCCCCACTGCCACCCACCAAAAAAAAAAAAAAAAAAACTTTGAGAACCTTCTACAAATGTAAATTCCTTCTCGGCATTTCGAGCTATCACCTCCTAACTCCTTGAGTATCATTGGGTAGCTACTTCGGGAAAAAAATGTTGGAAATAAGTGTGGCAAGCTCGCAAATGTTTTCCATGTTCGGCTCACATTTTTCACCAGGATCTTGTGAAAATTTGATACATGAATTGCTTGCTCAAGCTAAACAAAATTATATTACACATGATATGGCCATGTTAGGAATGTGGGCGTGGTTAACAAAAACCTCTGTTGCCAAGGACATCTAAAAGTTTAGTTTTGCCGATTCTTCTAAAAAAATACACAGACGTGTTCGTCATCACCAGGTGACCAAAACATACAATGGTTGCTATGGAGATAAAACCAACAGAAAAGAAGTGGTTGTTCGTGAATTTGTCTGGTGCAGCTCTGACCAGGTGGCAAGAGGAGAGTGAGGGGTGTGTAGCAGCCGCCAAGTTAGTGAGGGCGGATCAAAGGGGGTGGCGAGCCATGCAACGCCGCGTGTAGCTTAAATTTGCGTTGTTGCTGTTGTGGGAGATGCTGTGAGATGCTGTGAGTATCGCGAGAGTCGACGAGACGTGTGTGGTGAGTAAACTTGGCGGCGCGAAAAGCGGTTGAACAAACATTTCCGTCTGCTTTTCTTTTTCCGCCATATAAGTCTTAATTACAACAATATTCACTAAACCTCTAAAAAGATTATTAAGTTCTTGACAGCCTGGAGGACCTGGAGAGCTTCATAGACGAGTGTTATAATACCTTCGTCATGGGGAAGACAAACACCACCACTCCTTCCTCCAAACGCGGCCGTCCTGAAGACTCTCCCGGGGCCGCTTCTTCTCCAGGCAGCGGCATCAGTGAGATCCTGGAATCGATTGATAAAAAGCTCTCCAGCCTTGATTGCCGCCTGAACCTGCTGGAGATCCTCCATAAAGAGCTCCAAGGCCTGCGAGAGTCCCTGGAGTTCAGCCAGCAGCAGGTGCAGCAGCTGCAGGAGAACCAGGCCCTCAGAGAGACCGTCCAGACTCTGAGCAGCGACACCGCTCGTCTCTCTGAGGAGAACCGCTCCATCAAGGAAACCCTCCTGGATCTTCAGGCGAGGAGCATGAGGGACAACCTGGTCATCTCTGGGATTCCAGAGGAGGCGGGAGAAGACCCGGAGGCCACGGTGAAGTCCTTCATGGAGGTCCAGTTGAAGCTCCCCAAGGAGGAGGTCCAGAAGATCTCCTTCCATAGAGTGCACCGACTCGGAGGAAGGAGGTCTGATAACCAGCGTCCGAGACCCATAGTGGCTAAGTTCGAGCACTACAAACAGAAGGAGCTGGTGAGGAGCCGCGGCCGGGAGCTGAAGGGAACACACTTCAGCGTCAACGACCAGTTCCCGGCGGAGATCCTCCGGCGCAGGAAGATCCTTTTCCCGCTGAGGAGGAAGCACCTCACCGCCGGGTCTCGAGCGGTTGTCTCAGTGGACAAACTCTTCATTGATGGACGGCTCTTTCGGGACCCCGAGATCACCCCGTGGCTGCGCTGAAGACCCTCGGATGCTGCGATCAGACCCTCCATAATGCGCTGAAGAAACCGACTAAACTGATTTAAATTAATGGAAAATCAGCTCATCAATCATCCACACCTCCATCTCGTCAAATCAGTTATTTCTCTCCCCTCTCATGTTTATGTTGTTTTGTTGTGTTTGTTTTTTCTTGTTTTTCTTTTCTTTTTTCCTCTTTTTATTCCCCCCCTCTTCCCCCCTCCTCCTCCTCATATTTAAATCAACTAAAGGCAACACATCCCTGGTAAGTACCCATTTACTCATGCACGAGACATGCGCGCGCACGTACACGCGATCCCTCACGCACTCGCCGACATACCGCAAACACCTCACATAGGCTCATATAGGACACATACAACAAGCCACTCACACAGCCAGGAAACATTCACGCGCACAAGCACACAGCGCTCCTCTGCGCATTGGTCATCGGGCACGCGCACAGGACTCACAGACGCACGCGCATTACTTAGCATAACACTCTCTCAGTCAGTGTAGTCATGTCCAGTCTGAACATCTTTAGCTGGAATGTGCGTGGACTTGGCTCTGGGCCAAAGAGGCTGAAAGTTTTCAACCATCTGAATGATCTAAAAGCAGATCTAGTTTTACTGCAGGAGACCCACTTATCCAGATCAGCTGATCATCTCCTGTGCTGCTCACAATTCCCATTCATCTACTCAGCTAGTTACAACTCCAAACAAAGAGGAGTTGCTATTTTAATTAATAAAAATGTGACTTTTACTCATAAGAACACAATTGTTGATCCAGAAGGCAGATTTGTAATTATTAACATATCATTTCAGAATAAAGATTTCTGTATAGCCAGTATCTATGGTCCCAATGCTGATGAATCCTCGTTCTTTCACAGATTCTTCACCTCACTTTCGGTTCATGCTGACTCCACAATAATTATAGGAGGAGACCTCAACTTGGTCCTTGATCCTGAACTTGACAGACTCAGCACAGCAGGACACCAGCGCACATGGCGTTCTGCAAGTATTTTGAAGCAATACATGGATGAGTTGGGTCTCTGCGACGCTTGGCGCTCATGTCATCCAAACACTAAAGGGTTCACTTTCTTTTCTCCAGTTCACCACTCACAGTCTCGCTTAGACTATTTATTAGTCAGTAATTCTCTTTTAAAAGATATCAAGGATTCCAACATTCATCCAATTATCATTAGTGATCATGCACCAGTTTCTGTAAATATTTCTAGAGATCTACCCACACCTTCTGGCTTAACCTGGAGGTTTAACACTTCGCTGTTAAAAGATCAAGAGTTTATTCAATTCTTTAAAAAAGAGTGGGCAACCTTCTTAGAATTTAATGATACTCCGGATATTTCACCATGTGTTCTTTGGGAAACAGCAAAAGCAGTGATGAGAGGAAAAATTATTTCTTATTCAACAAATAAAAAACACAAAGAGAAAGCAGATTTATTAGAAATAGAAAATAAAATCAAAGATCTAGAGGCTGCTTATGCTGCTTCTGCACAAGAACACATTCTGGGAGATCTGAAAAATTTAAAGCTTCAGTTAAATGACATCATCAATAAACAAACACAATTCCAAATACAAAAGCTTCGACTCGAAAATTTTGACAACTCAAACAAATCGGGTAAATTTTTAGCTAATCAGCTTAAAATTAATAAAGAAAAATCAACAATTACCTCTATTATGGACCACACAGGAACTGTCACTCACGACCCGGTTAAAATCAATAAAACCTTTAAAGATTTTTATAAAAACCTATAGACATCACAGGTCAATCCATCAGAACAAAGTATGAATTCATTTCTTAATAATGTAACTCTACCCAGATTAAATGAGGATCAAAGCTCAAACTTAGACTCTCCGCTCTCATTGGCTGAACTTCATGAAGCTCTGTTACTGATGCCCAACAACAAAGCTCCAGGGCCTGATGGCTTTCCTGCTGAGTTTTATAAAGAATTCTGGGAACAGCTGGCACAAACTTTTTATAAAATGGTTACTTTTATCAAGGAAAGCCAATCACTGCCACCTCACAGGAATTCAGCTAACATCATCCTCCTTCTCAAACCAGGAAAAGATCCCACAATTCCTTCAAGCTATCGCCCCATTTCTCTAATCAATGCAGACGTAAAAATTATTTGCAAAGCCCTCGCGCAGAGAATGGAAAAAATCACTCCTCATATAATTCATCATGATCAAACTGGATTCATCAAAGGTAGACACTCAAGGGATAATGTCCGCAGACTTGTTAACATAATAGATTTTGCCACTATTAAAAACCAGGAAACAACCATACTCTCATTGGATGCTGAAAAAGCATTTGACAGAGTAAACTGGAAGTTCCTCATTGCTGCCCTCCATAAGTTTGGGTTTGGGGAATCCTTCATTGATTGGATTAAAATATTATATCACAACCCAAATGCATCAGTCAGAACCAACAAACAGACTTCTGACAGGTTTTTTCTTGGTAGAGGGACCAGACAGGGTTGTCCACTGTCCCCCTCTCTTTTTGCTATATTTATTGAACCTTTGGCTGCAACAATAAGACAGCGCGAGAGCATTAAAGGAATTACAACAAAATACAGTAATCATAAAATTAGTCTTTATGCTGATGACATATTACTTTTTCTAAACAATTCACATTCCATTAGTGAAACAACAACAATTATTAATGAATTTTCCTCTATCTCAGACTACTCAATTAACTGGAACAAATCAGTTTTATTGTCACTGAATGGTAATGTTGAGCAAACAATCTCAATACCAGTCAAATCAGGCAATATCAAATATCTAGGTATTTATTTCTCCCCGAAACTATCAGAACTGGTGCAACTAAACTACACCCCATTACTGAAAAGTATACAGGAGGATCTAACCCGCTGGGTCAACCTGCCTCTGTCACTCATGGGTAAGATAGCCACAGTAAAAATGAACATTTTACCCAAAGTTAATTATCTGTTCTCAATGATCCCCACACAACCACCACTAAAATGGTTCAAAACATTAGACTCTGCCATATCCAGCTTCTTATGGAACAATAAACCTGCAAGAATTAGTCTAAAAACTTTAAAATCTAGAAAAAGCTGTGGAGGCTTAGAATTACCTAACTTCCATAACTACTTTCTTGCCAACAGACTGCAGTACCTCTTAAGATGGATAAAAAACAATCCAGAAACCAACCCATGGATGGATCTGGAACAGGCATTTTGTGGAAAGATCAACTTGTCAGATCTACCATTTATAAGCCCAACAATAAAAAAACATGACTGCTACCAGAGTAGTAATATAAGTACTACTTTAACAGCCTGGTGGGATTTTCTTAAAATGTCAAACTCTTCACTACTACCATGCAAAATGACACCCATCTGGAACAACCCAGACATCCTGATAAATAAAAATCTATATATATTATATATATTAATAAAGTTTGGTTTAAATTACAAAAGGGGCTTATACCAACATACATTTTGTGTTCGCTATGATTTATAACCCCTGATTGTAAGAGTAAAATCTGTCTAATACAAGAGGCTCTCAGCTCATATCTGTTTGCTCAGCTGTTGGACAGGACAAGTAAAAAAAAAAAAAACAAATAAATAAATAAATTTGCGTTCCTAAAGTTCATTTCTCTTTCTATATTAATCACGAAAACATTCCTCCTTTGTTGGAAGGTATTTTTTGCCTCTTTGGATGTTTCTCATCTCAGCGTTTATCATGTTGTTTATCTCCTTCTGTGCTGTAAACAAAAAAACCACGCAGATTCCGTGTGTGAAAACACAAATGCTGATTAAGGCTGGTTTGGTGAGGCTCTTTTGAAATCTTTTGCATCACTTCATAATCTAAAGAACTTCAAAACAAAACAGTAAAAAAATGTTAAAGTGCTTGAACAGCTCAGCCATTGGCTGGAGCTTAAGAGGAATATACCAAAACTAAACCTCAGTAAAGTGGAGCGCAGCTAAAAGTGATTTAGAAGCTGCTTAGTAACAGTTAATGCCAATAACTTTCACTGTTTCTTCATGTCCTTTTTTGGTTTTGCTCATCTATTCTAAATGTATACTTCTGTTTTGGATAAGCATCAAAGATCTGCAGATTTCTGACAGCGTCTGAGCGGTGGAGCTTGAAGAAGTTCAATTTGTTGCATTCATCCATTACTTCTCTTTTCCTCTCTAAGACTGCGAGTGTCACTTCTCATTTCACGATAAGAAGAACTCTCGTCAAGTTTTGCATCTGTTTTCCTTTTTGTCTGTGTGCTGATGAGGTTCTACTGGGTGGTGTTGCTGATGATCTTCCTCTTTCGCACAGACACCAGGTCGTAGAAAGGATCTTTGGTGATGCTTGCTCTGAGAAAAAAAAGCATGATTTTAGCTGAAAGCAAACCCTCATCTTGAAGTTTTCCATGGTGACATCATGGTTAAACACGATAGCACCGCTGTTATTCCTCACACATCAGATGCTTTCTGCTTCTATAATCTGTCTGCAGATTTGAGTTCTTCACCTGATGGCGTCCATCCAGTCGTCCCGCTCTTCTTCGCTGGCTGCTCTGAGCTTATAGGACTGGTGTTTCCCCTGAACCACTTTGCCTTTGTTCTCCATCTTGCAGGCCTTGATCTTCTGTCCTTTGGGGTTGTATAACTCCAGACAGAACTGCTCAAACATTTGGGGGGAAATGTTAATTTAACCGCTGTCTTATCTAATGTTGGATAACTGTATTTCAAAATAAGAGACTCTACCAGTTTGCTGGAGTCTTGTAGCTTCCTGACGCAGAGGTTTTCCAGAGGAATAATTCCGATGGGATCTTTATCCTGAAGGATAAATGTTAAGGTTAAACTGAAAATGTTTGCAGTTAGTGTTTGTGGAGAGTGAAACTCACCGTGGTGAATTCAAAGTAGTACAGGCAGCTGTCTGTCAGAATAAACCACCTTCTCTTCCAGGTTTTGATGCGTCCGCCTTCAACAAAGACACCGAACCGTTAAAACGCGAGCCAGGGGGGGCTCTTGGGAATCCTTTCAATGTGCAGGTTGGTGTTGACACCATCAGCTCACCCATTTTCATGAGCCAGCCCTCCCGGTCCGGGTTGAAAAACGTCAGCGTGAGGTCGTTCCCGTCATCCTCTGGGATTTTAAACGGCTCATTGCGGATGCTGTTGTAAAGTTTCTGTTTGACAAAAGGATTTCACATGTTGGCTATTTTTGTGATGAACAAAAAGATGGAAAACAACTGATTGATCTGTTCAAAAACAGAAGCAAAATTCCCTTGAATGTGAAGGCAAAAGAGGGAAATTCTTCCTAATTTGTGGAATTTTCTTTGCTTTTGCCTTCCAGCATCTCTTCAGCTGACTTTTGTTGATAGAAAACAATCATAAAGGAAGAAAATGTCATACTTTTCACTTTTAACCCTAAATACTTCAGGGTCAAAAAATTGTGGATTCTTTTAAAATTATTGTGATATTGACCTTTGATTCTTTTTTTTTTAATTATTTTTTTTTTTACTAAACTGAAGGGGTCTGAATGTTTGCTCTTCTATATGTACATTTATTTATGTGTTTGGCAGGGACTCATTAAAGCTGAGCAGCAAGCTGAAGGTCTTTTACTAAATAATTTAATAATTTTAAAAGATTTTTTTGTACTTCAGTGTTGTCAAAGTTACTATAATATGATGTTAGTGATTCCTGTCCTAAAAGAAGAAAAAGCAAAAACACACCATGGTGGCACCTCCACCATGCTTTGAAATGGGAACCTTGTTTTTGCACAGGAATTGTTGGGTTCATTAAATCTATTTGTATTTTTTTTATTATTATTATGGACACATCTTTATAAGATCTCAGCTTTAAGTTTAATTTATTCATTTCTTTAATTCCATTTTTAAAAGAACTTTCGCACTTTCTGGAACGTAATAATCTGACCTTTGATTGCATGTAAACATGGACCCCTTGAAGATGAGGTGTTTCATCTCAAGGGGCCTATCCAGTTAAAAAAAAAAAAAAAAGTAAACACTGTGGGCGGGGCAAGAGTAAACACTGATTGCTAGGAAACTTAGAACAAGTCCTTTTCAGTGCAGATTTCAAATTTACTGCGCATATTTTTCAGTTTGAGACATGCAAAAATGACGGTTGCTGGTTTAAGATCTAGATGTAATTTCAAGATGATTTAACTGAATAAATTCTAAGCCCTGTACAGAAATCTGAAGCTTTTTTTCCATGTGACATTCATTAAGGCCTTGAGAGTGTGAAAGCAGCAGACCGTGAGCAGCTCGATGGGCAGGTCCTCGCCGTTGTTGATTCCTCTGTTCATGGAGACAAAGCGCTGCAAGCTGGGTTTGTCTTTCACGTTGGGGTTGTGGAGACTCGTGTTGAGCATGATGATGGCAAAAGACAGGATGTAGCAGGTGTCTGTTGCAGAAAACCACATCTGTGAGCTGCAGAGCAGCGTTTGCTGAAGCTCCAACCAGAAACGCGCTAACACCATGAGTCAGAAACATCTTTCAGTTTTATTCAGCAGCATCGTAGAAACTTACCGGTGGACTGGAAGACCGACGGGTTACAGTCGCAGTAGCGAGATGCAAATGCCTCCATCATCCTGTCAATCTTTTGAGCTTCTCCTGGGAGGCGAAAGCTCCACAGAAACTGCCTAAGATCACACAAAGACGTTGAATAAATGCCTAAAACATTTATCTGGTTACTGTAAAAAGGCTCAAAGCTTTGACAAACCTCAGCGCCTGCACCAGATTCAGGTCGTAGAACTCGTGCAGAGCTACAAAAGCTTTCAGGGTCTCCAGATGCATTTTTTCCCTGTGAGACAATGAAGATAAAGAACTGTGAGGCACAGAAACACAAACTCCGTGAAAGCGTTTGTTTGCATTTGACAGGATGAGGAACTGTTTTTCTGCTGTGAGTTAAAAACAGACATTATTGCTTCAACCAAAGCTTTACCAGAAAACCAAATCAGCAGCAGAAGAACTTTAACTGAGAAAGAACAAACAGACTTAAATTCCAAACTGGAAAACCTTTTGGTTTTACTTTTACCACAATAATATGAGTTTGAAATGGTTACATATAAAATAAAATACAGTTCATTGTAAAGGTTTGGAACAAAGATGTCGTCTCTCCGCTGTGCTTTGGCTCCTCCCTGAAGTGACGGCTTGTAACCATGGCAACGGAATTCTCCTGCTGCGATTTGTACCAAAAGTTCTCGGTTTCGCACCTTTCTCCCAAAAAGTTGCCGATGGCCGTCTTGTTCAGCCCCTCCTGCTTGTAGAGAAACTCCGCCACAGAATCGGCTCGCCATTCCAGAAGGTCGTGTTCCACCAGGTATTTGATGCCCTGCAGGAGAAAGGGGTGGAGACAAACGTAAGCAGTGTTTGGACGCATAAAAGCTGTGAAAAGTCTCAGCAAAGAAGAAAGCATCTGTTTTTGGGACAAGACTCATCCGTGTTTTAATCAGTGGGAACTTTTCCTATCGACCTGTACTTTTACTCATCACTTCAGATGAAAGTGGCAGCATAAACATGGTTTCATCTGCATTAAAAAAAACATGTTTGTTTGACCACATCTGTTTCACAGAACAAGTTTTAGCTCAGAAGAAAGCCTTAACAGATTTCATCTTCTGGCCTGACAGCAGCCCAGACTTGCTCTGAATCAGAGACCCAAAAAGAGATCACTGTGGCAACGCCTCCACGCCACTTCACGGAAAAGGATGTGGTTTTCTCGCTGTTTCTGCGTTTAGATGTGCGTGCACAGCCGGCATCTCTGAGCATCGCTGCCTTACCAAACTGCAAATGCTGCAGCTCAAACTCATAAATTTGATGTTGATTGAGCGAAAATGAACAGAAATCTTGAAGTGAGATAGTTCTTCAGCGCTTTCATCCGTTGACACTGATGGCTTTTTAGATCCCTGGACTTTTACAGTTTAGAGCAGGCATCCCCAACCCTGTTCCTCCTGAGCTGCTGCCTGCGTCAGTAGTTGGTGATCAGCTGGATTGAGTGAGCCCAGTTTCTGATTGACTGAACACCATGTCCTCCATCATCATAACAAAATTCCACAAAAACATGTCAGCCGGATGCTGTTGCATCTGAGGTGGAGTCCTGTGTCCTAAAATACGACACAGATTTTTTAAAAGACCACAGTGAACACGTTTAGGATAGATCAACAGAGGATCAGAGTGGGACTTTAGGAGGGTTTGTGAAGTTTTCGGTTAAAACAGGAATGACTTGAAGAAAAAGAAAGAAACCATCAGAAATGCTGCAAGGAAGACGACGAGGAGTCCACAACTTTCACAGACATTGATGTAAAACACAAATTTGTGGCAGAAGTGTCATGATATGGGTCTCCATGACTGAGCACTTGGTTGCAAGCTTTCAATTCCATCAAAGCTTTGGTCAGAGTGGAGGGAAAGTTGTTGTTTTTTTGTTTTTTATAACATCAAAACTGCGAGGCTTGGCAGAGGAAGAATGATGGTGTGGGACTTTTCCCTGAGGGTTTTAGTACAACCTATAACTTCTGGTGAAGGATAGTTGTTATTATTTATTAATCCAAGATAACAGCTCTTTAGACTAAATTAGACGGTGATGTTCATGCTGTCTGACCGCCTCTGTCTCACCAAGAGGACGGGTCCAGTTTAGCTTCTGATTCTATTGTCTTCAGATGTAAACATGTTGCATTTCACACTCCTGTAGCCTGGTGGACTCTGTTCAAATGGACTGAAATGCTGAGAATCCCCCCCTTCATTTGGTTTAGTCAAATTTCACGATGCACTTTTGAGAAAGTGAACAAAACCAGCTGGAAGAATCATGCAGTTACACCAACTGTTTGTTATGACACTGACACACAGAAGATGAGCAAAACCAGGAAAATCTGCTGAAATTCCTGGTATTTTTTTTATCGATGAGCTCCAATACTTTCACCCACAAGACGTCTTCCAACCTTCTTCGTGGTTTGTTCCTCTTCAGATTCACGTTGATGATTCTCTTTGGTTCGTCTCTCCTCATGGCTTATCAAAGTTCACTTGCAAGTGAATTGCTTTAGATTTCAGAGGAGCTTTGACCTCTGCTGAACCACGGCGGCTGTTCTAGAAACACCTCCTCCTCCACCGCCTCCTCTGTCTTTTAGCATTAAACTGAATTTTCTGTCCAGAACTTCTGGTCATCTTTTCATCAAAAACTGCTTCCTGTAAACTGTGGTCATTCAGCGTTCATATTCTCTTCTTAGCCGTATTTCTTTGTGCTTCAGCAAGTTGGTTGACATAGATCTAAACCCTAACCTTGTGATTAGATCAGATTTTACATCACTAGAGCAAGAAGGTGACAGACACTCACCATTTTTGGGTCCATGTTAAATTTCTTTTTCCCACGGAGGAACTTTCTGTTCTTCACAACACTTTTCCTGCAACCAAACACAAACATGAGGCGTTTATCCATCCTTTTCATTCCTCAAATATCACATCATCCGATTCCTCTTTGCTGTTATTGTCTGAAGAACACTTCTACTTTTGCAAAGAATTCTTCTTAGGTGTGGATGCTCGGATGTCCAGAGGGTCGTGAATGCACCAGGAAGTTGGTATCCTGGAAACTACTGAGATGATGCAGCTTTTGCAGGAAACTCAGATAAACTCTTAGCATACAGAATGAAGACTCATAGTTTTGTTAGAAGGTCAAAAGTAGTATTTTTGTTGTTTTTTTCTAAAAATGGAGGGCATACATGAAGAACATTGAGCTTAAAACTGCATTTCTGAGGATTTCGTTGAAAATCAGTTTGAAAAAGATATTTGTGATGTAGAAGCTACAATGGGCGGGGTCACGAGCTCCTCCATTCTGATCCATCAACTTGTAGACAAATAGATCCGTGTATGTCTTTGTTTTCCTCGTCTGAACTTGAATCTGGACTAAAACTGTATTAAAATATACTGGATTAAATATTAAAATATTGCTCGCCTTTTTTTTTTTTTTACAATTTAATGTTAGGGGATATAAGCTAGCAGGAGAGAGTGTAAACAGAGCTTTCATCAACGAGGAGGGGAAGGGATTCTGCCCACAACTCAGAGGCCAATTTCTGATGAACTCCTGCAGCTCTGCAAAAACGATGAAAACGACACAGTTCTTTTTATTTATTGTCTAAAAACAGCACAATCCTAATTAAAAAACCAATGGGAACGCTTTCAAAAGAGATCAAAAGATGATCGGAGTGGGACTAACCTATTTATCAGCATTTTGCAGGACAGAGTTTTTGAATTTAAATGTTTTTGTGCATCATTGTTGAGTTGGATTCTTCTTCATGTCTTCAGCTGTTTTATGTGTGAGCATTCCTGTTGTCATGGTTACCCAGGATAACAGGTGTTTGAAATCACTTTTTTTTTTTTGCTTCCCTTAACCTGGATGTGACGTAAACATGAAAGAACTCTCAGTCCTCGTCTCGTTTCTTTCCTCCATCAAGTATGTAACTTTTTGACTGGTGGGTGTTGAGGTTTTGCAAAACTGCGAACCCTTTTTAGCCAGACGCAGCTCTGCAGTCACACGAACACGTGAAATGTGATCCTAAAATGTCACTGAGGACGATTTTAGTCCAAGTGTGAATGAAAGACAAAAAAAAGCTGCAACGGTTTTCTGAGTGAGAAAAAACCTGCAGCTCAGCAAGAAAAAGGTTCAAATGATCAGATTAAGGCCTGTGGGTTCGTCTGACTCACCTGTGCTCGGAGGTGTGAACGTCAGGCTTGAAGTGATCGAGCGCCGACCTCTGTGAGAGACGGCAGCAACAGTGAGGAGGCCAGAGAACACGTTTTTCAGCAGAAAAAGGATGGATGGATCTCTTACCTGTCTGTCGTCCGGCAGCTCACCCTCACCTCTCCTCCTCTCAGCTGGGGGGGCTTTTATCTTAGCTGTGGAGCAGCAGAGAGCTTCAGCTTTAGATTTTTCTCTGACCCATGCAGCTTCATTCTTAGAGAGGTGGTCAGTGATGAAACTATAGCTGCTCTTTCTTTAGAAGATCAGGCTGATTCAGGGCATCAAACCAGCCAAGAATGTTTAATCAACAAAATGTGAAATCCCATAAAGAATCGTTACAGCTATCTGAACTCTAATATAAGTTTAAATTAACACACCTAATTTTATTTTCTGACATTTTTGTCATGAAGATGCTCAGAAAGAGGAATTTTCCTACCTTTCCCCCACAGGAAGCTGTCTTTTCTGCTCACTGCCATGCTGCTGCTGCTGCAGAGCGACCCACGGCTGCACAGGAAGCAGACTGTCAGAAGGCCGGCGCTGAGCGCGCTCTGACTCTGCTCAGGAGCTTGTTCTGATGCAGATCGACCACAAAGGGGCGGAACTTCGAGCAAAAAAGAACCAGACTTTAGCTGCTGATTTAATGTGTTGGAATGAAATCCTTAAAGAACCTTTTTTTTTTGCTAACAGTTTGTTAGAAATGACGAGCAGGATTTTAACCAACATCCTTCCTTCTTGTGGCTCAGAACAGAATCTGTTTTGTGTGAAGTGTATAGAAATGTACATATTTATGTATGTTAAAAATTACACATAAAACTTCTACAAAGTCTTAAATTTAACCCCTTGATGCCTGCATTTATTTCCAGAAATAAAAAAATCACTTATGTTTTTGATTTTAAATGAAGGAAACTTTGGAGCTGAAGTGGTTTGATGCAAATGTGCATCAATCAAAGAGTTGAAAATATAACATTTAACTGTTCTGAGAAAGGACTTGGAGGTGCTTTTGTTGTCCTCCTGCGTTGGTGCTCTCTCATGTTGTGTTCACAAACCTCTTCTGGGGTCTGAAGTGGTCCTTCAAACAGAAACCTCTTCATGCAGGTCTGTGAACGCAGATTCAATCAACCGAGCTAATAGAAACCAGCTCTCAGTCGCTCTGACCTTCAGAGCTTCTTCATGCTGACATGACTCCACAGTTCCTCATTATCACGGTGGCCTGGTTCTGTCAGTCATGACTCCTATCTTCATCCTCTTGTCTCTCTGACTTTCATCATTACATGACAATTTCATGTTTTAATAAAAAAGTTTGTTTTTAAAACTCAACAAATGCACATTTCAGAGCTGTCACTTCCTGCTTAAGGCGCTTTGTTACTGATGAAATCATGACTATTATTTTGGTCATTTTACTGCAAACCTGCAGAAATGAATTGGATACAGTGCTAGTAATCAAACGGTTGTCAGTCAGTTTTGTCGTTTGTGTGCAGTTTCAGCTGCTGTCAGTTTTGTAGTTGTTGTTTTTGTAAACAGCTGCTTGCTCTGCCACTTCCTGTACGCAGGAGGAAGTAGCAGACGGACACTTTCGGCAGCTGTTCCAGAGATTTCCTGCTGCTTGATGTAAAGCATACACAGCCAGATATAAAGGCTGTGCTTTTGTGAATGTGTGTGGACGGGGGGTGGAGTATAAATTCCTTCACTATTCACTACATATCGCTCTATAGAGTGTGTTTGCCATCCTTTAGTGCGGTCTGAATCTACAATTCCAAAATCCAGTGCCCTGAAAATTTCACTCAAGTCTCTATAAAAAAAACTAGTGTGCAGCCGTAGGCCACAATGCATTGCGGTGAAAAAAGAATTACATTTTTTTTTTTTGGTAAAAACTATCCCCGTCTTCATCATCAGAACACAGTGGATTTGTAAATAGTCTTTGTTAAGTGTTTGTGTTTAAAAGGTTTTTACTTTGTGAAATCGGTGACAGAATATTTGTATTTAAAAAAAAAAGTAGTGAGCATGGTGTCCGAATTGCTTTGAAAATCCAGGGCACCAGATAGTCCTGCACTATGGAGCTGCTTAATAGTTTAGGAAAGAATTCGGACAAAGCCAGAGTATTGGTTATGTTTGGAACTGAACTATATCTGGAATTAAGCCTCTTGTGGAGTTCCACAGGGGTCTGTTCTCAGATATCCCTTTTATTTTGAAAGTAATACCTAATAAGTAGGGATGTGTTTCTCTTTTTCCACACATGCTGCACGAATCGATACATAAAAGATTTAGCTAACTTTGTTAATTCTAATTCTTTAATCAAAATCTATACCTTCAAGATATGTAACGTTCATTTAGCGTTTTAAAAAAAACAGTGAAACAGTGAAAGGTTTTTTTTCTTACACAGGTTTTTATTTTAAGCACCAAAATCAAAGACAGGAAAGACAAAAACACGAAGATAACCTGTCAGTTTTTTAATATTTACTTGCTGATTAATTTTATACCTTTTTACCAACATAGTCTTGTTTGTATCTGTGGTTTTGAACCTGCTGTTACTTTCAGCACTAGATTGATTTTTCAATTCATTTACATGCAGTATCTTTTACATTCCTGCTAAAAACATATTCATTATAAAAAAAACACATTTTTGATCAATGATCACCAATGACACCACACCAAAGAACTTTACGAATACAATTTGAAAAATAGGTGAGATCTATTATTTGACATCAACAGTTCCAAACATCAGCCCGTGTCTGAATCTGTTGGATGTTAATGTTTCTGGCTTCCTGTTCAGAAGAGAACAAGTGATTTGTTGAGATTTTTAGGATCTGTTTAACCAACATGTCCTGGTTTGTCGTGGGAGTTACGTTCTTAAAATAACCCCAGATCGTTGAAATTTAAAAACAAAGTGTTGTGACAGATGTTTTTAGGCAGTGAAACTCCTCACTTTATGCTCTTTTCTCAGACAGATATGAACATGATCACACTTTTCTCTCTGAAATGAGTGAGTGAGGAGTGAGCTCATTCAGATTTACTCAAGTACTTCATCTGCAGAGTCTGTTATGAGATGAGGTAATTTGCCATCTGCAGCCTGTTCTGCCTGCCATGCTTTGATCCATCGGTAATGGCTCCCGTCTTTCTATTCTTTGCTTAAAAATGACAAACGTTTTGTTCCCACGTTTCACCATCAGGATGACAAGCAGGGGTAAAACAAGCCGGGTAAAGTTATCCGACTGAAGAGGGCTGATGAGTGACTGTCCGGATGTCAGATTGGCACTACAGCTCCCAGTGAACATTAAACTGGAGAGTCACTTTAATTTAACCACACGTGATGCCGGTTAGTAAACGTTTTTCTGCATAAAAGCCAAAGTCTGATCAGTTTCTCTCCATTTTACTGAAAATGAACATTTTCACTTCCAGAACTTTAGACGTTTTTTTTCTTTCTGGTGAATAAATGACCCCACCACTCAGAAAACAGGTTTCCATGACAACTCCAAAGTTCTATTCAAGGTATACACGTCAATGAATGAACCAGTCAGTCTGTTCATTCTGCAACTTATAATATAGCCAGGATTGTTTGTAGTTGAGCTTATCTAAATTCATTCAACATCACAAGTTTTTAAACTTTCAGGATTGGTGCTTGACGCCATGTTCACACTGGACACGGAAACGGCGTGAAGCGACGCGTAACGGAGTGCGCGCCGTGTCCGCTTTCACTTGCAAATCACACCACACGTGTATTTTTCCACGACGGTCAACAAGCACTTCTGCTCAGCCGTGGTTATTTAGAGCTTTTGTCATCAAGGGTAAGTAAATAACCTTATAAAAATTGATGCCATGTTTCTGTCCAACTGGCCAACTGCTCTCTGCCTCTCTGCCAGGTCTGGCCCTGGGATGCATCGCGCCCTGGGCGAAAAATGTATTTCACATCTGGTGTGATTGACATCATTACACCGTAGGTTAACAAGGGCGCCAAATGAAAGCGGCCTCCATTACGCGCCGCTTCAAGGCGCTTCCACGTCTATTGTGAACCATACGTTGGATTCAATAACTCGGTTGTATTCATTATGTCATTTCAATTACATTTAGTTTGTTTTACAGCTGCATTAAAAACTGTGGACTTCTATCCTCCACTTTTTACCTATATTTATGTCAGCTGTTTAAACTGATTATCTGTACAAAGGACACCTGTCCACTCCCTTAAACAGTCAGACCAGAACGGCTTCATCATGACCAAGACCAAAGAGCTGTCGAAGAACTCCAGAAACAAGATTGTTCACCTGAACAAGACTGGATTGCAATGAACCAATCTACAAAGAGCAGCAGCTTGGAGAGAAGAGATGAACTGTTGGAGCAACTGTTTGAAAAATGGAAGAAATACAAGATCACTGAAAATCTCCTTTCACCTTGAGATCCACGAAAGATCTCACCTGGTCAGGTTCAATAGATCAATGAGGAAAAAGTCGACAACTACACAGGGGAACTGCTCAATGACCTGATGAGAACTGGGACCACAGTAACAAAGGTTACTATGGTAACAATTTACAAACAATGTAAATCCTGTAGATTTCCAAAGGTCCTTCTGCTTAAACCAACACATGTCCAGACCCATCTACGGTCCTCCAGAAACCATCTGGATGATCCAGAGGACGATTAGGAATGATAATGTGGTCAGATGAGACCAAAGTGGGATTCTTTGGCATAAACACCACTCGCTGTGTTTGGAGAAGGAACAATGCTGAAGAACACCATACCCACTGTGAAGCATGGAGGTGGAAACATCATGGTTTGGCAATGCTTTTCTGTAAAGGGGTCAGAAAGACTGAAGGAAAGGATAAATGAAATCAGGCATGGAGAGATTTTGGACACAAACCTCCTTTCATCAGTGAGAACATTGAAGATGAAACATGACTGGATCTTTCAGCATGATCCCAAACACATCGCCACGGCAACAGTGGAGTATCTATGTAAAAAGCATGTCAAGATTCTGGAGTGTTCTAGCCAGTCTCTGGACCTCAGTCAAATAGAGTATCTGTGGAGGAAGGTGAAAATCTGCGTCTTTCAGCAACAGCCCCAAAACATCCCAGCTCTGGAGAAGATCTGCATGGATGAATGGACCAAAAATAGCAGCTACAGTTCAAATCTGCAGGAAACCATTGACCTCAGCGTTACACTACAAAGCATTGAGGTGAGCTTTAGTTATTGACCAAATATGTTTTTTCTGCACCATTATACACACAAATATAAATCAAATGCTGAGATTTTTTGAATTTGTTCGTTTTACATTATGTCTCTCACAGTTTAAGTGTTTCTATGATGAACATTACAGACAGAACTCATCTTTTTAAGTGAGACTGGGTCTTAATTCAGGGCTTGCAGCCCAAACCAACGATGTTTCACACTGAAGCAGAAGAGCAGAAATATCGTTCTTGATATAAGTAATTATTGAGATGCCGTACATTCCAATTTATGCCATTTAAGATCCCCCCGTTTTCACAAACAAGCTCTCTAAGTGCTTTGATTTGTTGTTAGGCTTCAGATGCAGCAGCAGTCCTCCAATTTATGAGAAAACCTGATGTACTTTTTCCATGCAGCCCCTCATCCAGAATCCTTGTGTCTCATTTAGCTCCCATAGTAACCCCATATCTGCAATGCTAATGTTGCCTTGTAAGATTAGAGAGGTCATGGTGAAAAAAAAGGCTGATCCACCGTCTACAAGGAGCTGTGGGCATTGTGCAGATGGAGCAGAGCATTAAAGTCTGTCTTTTCATGCATTCATTTACACTCTCATAGTCACAAGAAAATACAGCAGAACAGTTATGCAGAGAGGAACCTCACCTTTGAAGCAGAATACATTTGAAAAACCAGCGTTTTCTGTGAAGATGCTTTCCTAAAAGAGCAAGCAGAATACACACAAACATTGGTTTAAGAAAGTTCAACTATTTCAAACAGAAATGGAAAAAGTGTTACCAAGGAAAATATCCTTTTGTGGGGTATTGATCTGTCTGGGAGGATGTCAAGTAATGAGTTTATTTGCCGTTCTTCTGGAAACCAAACTTCAAATCTCTGTACGTTTGTACAGTGTAGCAGAATCGAAAATGAAGCAGACTTGGATTCTGAAGAGTGTGAGCTGTCGCAGTGGTAAAGAGCAAATCATGGTCATGCTTGTTTGATTCTTTTGAAATTTGCAAACATCCAATAGGGGTCAGCAGTGCATCTAATCTGCACATTTACACATTTAACAAAAGAAAAGAAGAAACAGATAGGATCTTCCAAACTAATTAAAGTTGTTTATAATATTATTATTTTCATTATCATTATGGGATGGCCTTACACCAGATGCACACTTCTCCTGAAGACTGCAGAATTCTGCTCAAAAAGAACCGATACAAAGTTCAAAGTTAGTGTCTGCCTCCAAGCACTGTCAAATTGTCGATGCGATGCAGAGACACTTGATTGGATAGAATCTAGACCAATCAGCATGAATCCTCTTGTCTGTGATTGGTTGTCTGGTGTGGCACATTTATTAGATATAAATATTACATACATTGTTATAGAAATAAACGGAAATTTATGAAGGCAAAATCAAAGATAGGAAGAAAGCGAGATGAGAGAACGAATCTGAAATCATTTGTTACAAACGCAAAAATGTTTTTGAAAGCAAAAGTTGAATTTTTTCATTTGCAAATTCTGAAGTTTGATTCTCAAAACTTTAAAATTTTCTTGCAACTTTTGGAGTTTTTGTGTTGCTGACCACATGACCTTGCTCAAAGCTTTCATTTTGGTTTGCTCTCACACTGCACTTTGGAGTCTGGATTAAAGCTCTTAATCAGCTTCACATATTTACAGCAGCTTTTGTGAGTTGTCAGGGGAGAAAAATAAAAAACGACATGTAAATGAACGAGTAAAGAAGAAGAGGGTGCAACAGACACTGAGAACCACACACTCTCATGGAGCAATTTAGACTCATTAATAAACCTTTTAACCCATTTTTAGGCAGCAAGGAAGCCACAGAAAAGCCAACACGCAACTTCTCACAGAGAGGAATGAGCCAGGACTCGAACCAAGAACCTGCTTGCTTAGAGGCCACAGCAAAAAACCATCCCAACACCATAAAAAAACTAGATAAAGTTCATTTTAGGACTAAAAAAAGCTTTTATCTGCAGAAAAATGTCATTTCTTTGACAAAGATGAATTTAATTTGTCATTGAGCGATGAAGGTTGTGTTACAGAACAGCTTCCTTATGTGTCAGTTATGAACACTTTCAGCTCCAAATCAATGCCATGACTCACTGGAGACCATTCATCTCCTGAGGAGTGACGGAGACTCACAACACAACCTTTATTTACCACTGAAAAGGATTCAAGTCGCTGTTTCACACTTTCATCTTTAAAAATAACTTTTTATCTCCAGCCCTGATTTGATGTCCCGCACAAACAAGTTTTGTTTGTAGCTGTGTTGAATGATTGACTGATTTGCGTTTGGCGTTCTCGTGGCAGCGGAGGAAACGGACACTTTCATGGATGTTCATGGAAGAGGAGAATCCAAACACACAAGTAACCACAGATGACAGTTTTTCATCAACACTCAAAGGCTGACCACTGTGCTGATAAGTCTATCATCTAGCAGACAAAATGAGTTTTTGCAGAAGATAGTTTGACATTTAATATTTTCCATCATAGATCTTAAAGCTAAAGGACAGATGAATGCATTTTAATGTCTCGTTTTCTGCTGTCAGAAGCTGAACAGGTAAATATCAACTTTTTTTTCTACTTCATCTTTTGATATTTATTTGTCCGACTTGGAAGAACAATGAATTTGATCATATTATCGCAAGTCAATTCTATTTTTCCTTTTTTTGCTCCAGCAGTCATACTTTCAGCAGCTCCAGACCGATGCAAAGACATTCAATGTCACAGGATTCTCTTTGAAGGGAATGTCAATTAATTTCCTTTTTTCATCAGCATTTTTTTGATAATTAAAGTCTTTAAAAAAGAGTTCAGATCTGCCATATTTTTCTTGTTGATTCAATGAAAACTATTTTAATCAAAAAGCAAATATCAAAACCGAAAATGTTTCTGAAATATTTAGATTTTTTTTCCCCTTAAATTGTTTTGAAAACTCCATTTTACATTCACCTTTTGTTTGGTTTTCAAAGCGTCCCCAGTAGTCTTTTCTTTTATAACTGTGACATTTTTAGAAAGAAGAAATCTAAGATGTGATCTACAAGGGACTCTATTAAGTTGAAATCTACAGCTGGAAATCTTACTACTACTGTAAATGTACGTCTTCTTTGTGTGTGATGGGGCACATCATGTTTACAACCGTTGGCACTTGTGTGTTTTGAAGTGAACGCTGCTTACACGTCACTACCAAATCTGAGTCTCTGATTGGTCACAGTTCAGCGTTGTTGCGATTTCGCCTCAAACCACTTGAACTTGATCAAGTGATCAAGAAACTCTTGATTTGTACCAAAAACCCACGACTGGATGGTAAAACTTGAGTAGCGATGTGTCAGCGTGAGAATTCTGGATGCGGAAGGTTGACGTGCGTTTACATCAACATTTCCTTGAAAGCGGCCACTTGAACGAGAATCAAGCGGCCGGTCTGAATTAAGAGAGTGTCTACGTTTTAATAGATTTAGAAATCAACTTAAAATTTGGTTTAAATCCAAACAACAATTCGCTCACTCCTGAAGAGGCCATGACCCGTGTCCTGTTGCATGAGCCTGCACCTGGAAGTATTGTTTGTCAGTGTTGGATGCATATCACATTTTGTTTCATTATTGTAGAAAGTTTTTTTACATGTAAGTTATCTAAAAAAATGTATAGACTATTATAACATTCAAACTCTTCCTGCTTTTTTGTATTACTCGTCAATTTTCCTGTGGATTTGATGTGTTTTTGGTGTTTGTTGCTACAGTTGAAAATACTGGCGCATTTACAGAAATGTCCAATGTTTTGCTCTGTTCAAATAAGTATTAAGTGAATAAATATGGACACATAAGAATGGAGCAGGAAGCTTGTGACAATCTTTATTAAACTGCAATCTTTTGTCTGCTCCTGATTCC
This sequence comes from Adrianichthys oophorus, assembly GCA_036245035.1. Lineage (NCBI taxonomy): Eukaryota > Metazoa > Chordata > Actinopteri > Beloniformes > Adrianichthyidae > Adrianichthys > Adrianichthys oophorus. The sequence continues at coordinate 3,440,008 of BSAI01000089.1, read as the reverse complement.
CAAGGATTTGAATAAAGAAATACTAAGAAAAGTAATTTTTCTTTTTAGCTTTTTTTCGTAAATGTCCTCCATTGTCCGAAAACTGCCACAAGGACATGTTAAAAACACAGTTTTCATGAGAGGGATCTCTTCTGAAATGTGTTGATTTTTGCCTTCCTCAAACTGAGATTTTAAGCTTTTGCTTAAATCGCTCCGTTCATTAGTTTGACACTCAGTCTCTCGTTGAACTCTCCTACATTCACACCTTCACATCAAAGCCTCTCGGGCATCATTAGATAAAAGTGTTCCTCCGGGTTTCTGTTGAATTTGCCTGAAGGAGCCTTGAGAGCGACGGTCCTCTGAGAGCTGCGTCCATCTACAGCCGTGTCAGGAGGACGCTTGTCTCCGTCAGGCGCCAACATCAAAAGAAGGCCTGTCTGTGGAGATGCTGCAAAACGAAGAACTCCAGAGTCAGAGAAAGCAGGTAAATAGAGGGGTTTGGGATCCCCCGAATCACCTCCTGTGACACGAGAAAACGGCTCTGTGATCCTTCTTTGAACGTAACAGCCACTTTCTGCAGGGCTTCGTCCCTCTATTATCTGTCTGCTCCTTCTGTGGTCATTTTAGTTAAATTTACCTTTCAGCTTCTGACCGCCCCTTTAATCTTCTCCGATCTGTCCAAACCTCCTCGTCTGCTGCACTTTTAAGGGGACTTGTTGGTCTCTTCCGGGGTTTTGGATCACCTTGTGTCTTTGGACGTTGAGAGAATCACAAAGAAAGTAATTTTAAATTTACCTTTAAATGACAGCATCATAATTAGTGTCATTTTAGTGAGAAGTCTCCTGTCAGCTGTCAGAAAGACGAACAAATGTTACAGATTTCAGCTCCAGCAAGGTCTTTTTACATGACTATGTTAGCAAAAGAAATCTGTGCATCTGATTAGAATAAGTTATTTTTTGATTGTTGATGAGCTAAATTTGACATAAAACATGTTTATTTGTTTTAAACTCAATCCCAGATGGATTTTAATCTGGAATAAATCTGGAAATACTGCAGAAAACCAACACAAACACAAGTTTTTAAGAAATCAGTTTTACTTTTGGGAAACCTTTTTTTTTTAGCGTGTGTTGCTACGGTGAGATGCAAATCCCATCGACAAATCACTCAACCCAAAAACTTTTTCAGTATCACAGCAACCATTTAAAAACAAAACAAAAACATAGAAAAACAGATCTTTTTGTTTAAATATATCATATGTTGGAAATCAAACAACATTTTATGAACCAAAACACAACTCCAAAACAATGAAATGAAGTAAAAATGAAAACAAAAGTAATTTCTAGAAAATAAAATGAAAACACTTTGAGAAACTGGGAAAGGCAGGTGTAAGAGACACTGCTGATTGGATGACAAATCCAGTCTAACTTTTGGTGGAAATGATGGACAAACATCATAATCCAGTGATTTTCTAAAATTTTTCTAAAATGTAATTCTGTTTTTTTTATTATTTGTTTTGCTTTTTGCCATTCGAACCAGTTATAGAGCTTTCTAAACCAGGCTGTGGAAGCTCAGATGAAAGATGAAACCCCACTTGAGTATAGTTGAACGCCAGCATTTAGTCTCATGTCACATTTTTGTTTAAAAAAAACAAGAAAACATCTAAGAAGCGACTTTATCATCTGAGCCTTTTTTCTGCTGGAGCAAGCACTGTTTTTAATGAAGCACTGACTCAGTTTTTTGTCTCCTTTGCAGTTTATTTTTCGGTTTCATGGCGCTTCAGGAGGAAATGCCTCTCTCATGAAAATACATGAGGCTCAAGCAGTTAAATTGACATCACAATGATTGGGACGAAGTCTCCAGAACAAGCTGGCCTGCCTCCTCCGAGACCAAACGGTGCAAACTCCACTTTTGCATCTCTAATCAAGTCATGACAACTGGGGCATAAAGGGTAAACCAATCCTGACACCTCCTTTATGAATCCAGACTGTTCGGGTCGAGAGTCCGCCATCGTCTCTGCACAAAGGAAGAGCCTAATTTAGCTCAAACTGGACGTAATTTATGCAGAGAGCTGGGATGGAGGGAAGAAACGCTGCTTTTGAAGGCCCCATGAATATTTCACTTATTTAATAACTTCAGCAAAACACCAGAACTCATTCACTTTTTAACATCTATTAGGAGAAATCAGTGGAGGCATGGAGAATTTATTCAGAAAGTAAGTAAAAATACGTGCTTAAGATCCAATTAGCACACGCTGTGAGTTCCTGCCTCTTCTTGATCTCGCTCTCTGGGAAACTGCATCTTGACATTTTTGGGCCCGGCGAGTAGAGATTCTTTCATCAGACAAATTAACACGAAGGCACAAATTAAATGGAAATAAGCGTCAGAAGTGTGCGGCCTGAAAGGGGAGCGTTTATCTGATGGCAGGAGCAGCTGCTTCCTGTCAGAGCAGATAAAAGATCGGAGGGAGAGGCCTCGCTTATTTATTAGGAGAGGTGAATGATGAGCACCTGGATCACAAAGCAGCACGCCGGTTTTTACCAGACGCACTAAAAGGCGCTCGCAACAGGTGCTGTTGAACATTTGACCAAAATGTGAGGAAATGTGTGGGGGCGGCCATGTTTTTCTAGACGACGTTTATCCTTGTAATTATTCTCATTCAGGCGTCTTAATGATTTATTGATCCACACTTTAAATGTGCTTTTTTTCTACCAAACATGAAGCAGAAAATAGCAGTAATGCAGGCGGAGCCTTACACTTTCACTGAAACAGGAAAGACATGGCGGAACTGTTCGGACAGCACCTCTCGATCAGACCTGAGCTTCACCCTCAGCGTGTTTTTGACTTTAGGACTTCATCTCAACCCTGTAAACTACATCAAAGAATTGGCAGAAAGTTATTTTTTGGGGGGAAATGAAAGGATTTTTAAATCCTAAAATCCTGGATAAAATCTACAAAAAAACTTTTTTTTAATTGATAAATTTGATAAATTATGACCTGTTGGTTGATTTGGTTATTTTTTGTTTCTTCCTTCTTTACACACTGTCACAATTTAATCCACACGTTTTTAACCAGGTGTAACTGGTTCATAAAGAATTAATTAAGATTTCAGCCATTTTTCAAAAGGGCAGGAAAAGCCCCTACACTGCCCCTAGTGGACTGATGATGCACTACAGGCAAAAAACATGGACCCAGTATTTTCTACACACAGGTCACACCGGAAGCACACTGTCAATGAAGTCTATTTTTGAACTTATGTCGTACATAAGTCGTATTAAGAAAGCCAAAAATCCCCCAGATTTCTCAAACTCATAACAGAAATAATGAAATGCATTGATTAAAAATTTTTTTTTATGTATTTATAACACATTATCAAATGAACCCATCATTGTTACACATTCCAGATCAAGTCAAGAAAATCAAGAACTTACTGATTGTAATTCAAACATTTTAGTAATCATTATTGCACATTTCACCGTAAAATACTCATTGGTTGTAATTACAGAGCTTTCATTATTTCACCACATTCAAGTTCACACGTCCACATATTTGGAATTCTTCAAACTCCAGTTGATCTTAAACTCCTCTTGTCTTCGTATTAAAGTTTCTTTGTAGATTTTCTTGAATTTTTGAATGTTTGAACATTGTTTGATGTCATTACTTAACTTGTTTCAAAGTTTAGAGCCACACTAGAGCCTTTATTATCTAAGAACTGTTTTTGGATATTGTATGGTAATGATAGCTCTGTATAGAATTTGTGCAGTGCAAAAATCAACAAGGTCATTCATACAGTTTTCAAAGTCTGGATTGATAAAATAGTTGTTTGTATGATCAAGATAACCGGCTTAGTGTGCAATTCTGATGGCTCCTTTTTGAAGTAAAAAGAGAGGATGTAGTGAACTTTTAGAATTATTACCACAAGCTTCTATACAGTAGGTGAAATATGGTAATATTAGGGAGCAGTATAATAAATACCTACAGTATTCTAATATATATTTAAATCTATTTATGATTGAAATACTTATTTAAACTTTAGTTTGTATGTGTCTGATGTGTAGCTTCCAACTTACTGTGTTATCAATAACAATCCCTAAGAATTCGATTTCTGTGACACTTTCGATTAAGGCATTATTTATTTTAATAGAGAGCTCTGTATTGGGACTGTAATTATCAAAAAACAACACTTTGGTTTTGTAAAGATTCAAAGACAGTTTGTTGTAATCCATCCACGTTTTTTTTCTATAACTCCGTGTTCATCACATTTATACGTTCCCTTTGATTGTGGAGGAAAACATATTTGTGTCATTAGCAAATAAAATGAATTTTAAAGTTTTGAAATACTGAATATATAATTTATGTAAATATTGAATCGCAACGGGCTCAGAAATAATCATTGTGGGACACCACAACGTATCTCCTTGGCCTCTGATGTAAATTCATTCATCTTCTAGCTTTTGACCCAACTTAGCGCTTCTCTTCTTTTTCTTAAAGTCAAACACTTCTGCAAAGAGGAAAGGAGCTCAGCTTCGACATGAGACACTCCAATGACTCACAGGGATTAAAAACACTGGTGTGTTGTGGTCATGGTGGCCAAAAATGACCAAACTAGCAAAGAAATTGAGTTGAAACCTTACACACACAAAGCACAAATACACACACAAAACCACAAAACAAATACACAGAAGACCCGGTGTTGTAACAGGTTTTTTTTGAAGATGAAAATGTTCACACGAAGGATCTCCTGATAGGAAGGTCTTATGGAAAACGTAGAGACCCAATTGTTTCTGTTTGGACCACTCATGGCTCAACCTCACCGAGCGTGAAGCCCGCGTAACACATGTCTGCATCATGAACTGAGTCATTCTGGCAAGAGCCCAGAGGTCCTGCTGCTCTGCAGAAGCTCTGTTTCTCTGAGAAGTTCAGCAGATTCATCTGCGTTCAACAGAAATGAGTAAAACTGACTTCAAGCCACCAAAAGGAAAGTTTGTTTATGTGGCCAGAGAGTGAACGTCTGAGAGCTGAAGGCTGTTATCACTAATAGATACTAATGTGGTCTTCCTTGACAAAACTTGTGCACCAAAGAAATGTAAATGTGAAAGGGTGAAATGAAGGGAGTGTTTGAGGTTCAAAGCTCTGCAGCAGAGAGGACAGACAGGAGACTGCATTTGGCTCAGTGGTGAAAGCTTTCTTCTGAATATTGTTATCCTCTGAACTGAGGGAGAATCCATTAAATGAGCAAATGGAAGAAGGCAGACAAACACAACTGGGCTACAATCATCCCTTGTTTCCCTTTTTCCTCCTCCGGCACAAAAGAACATAGAATTTAATTATGCTTTTCTACATTTGCACCGCTTAGATTTGATTCTTCTTTTGTTCTTTCCTTCCTGCCTGTATAATTTGCTCATTTATTCGGGGAAAAGAAGAGCCATTGTTTGGAAACCAGGGGTTGGGTTCTGAATCTGCCCCAGCAGGACGGGTCAGAGATGCTGCTGGTCCGAGCAGCTCTCTGCAAAAGATGAATTAGGACCTTCACTTTTTACATGGCCCTTCTGGATTTTTAAAAACTGTTTCTTACTGTTTTTGTTTGCTGCTTTGGTGTTGTCCAGGAGAAAAAGCTGCAACAACAAATGAGCAGCATTCAGGAGGTTTGAAACGAGTGAGAAAACCCTTTTTCCCTGCAGGTTATTCAGCGTCGCTGATCGTCGCTCTGCAGGGCAGTTTCCTCCTCGCTCCAGAAAACTGGACTGTTTGGAAATGATTTTGTGTTTTCCAGATTTGTGTGCAGTTAAAGTCTCTTTGGCGCCGTCGCTTCACAGCATCAAACCGACCAAACCTTTCATGAACGAACGCTCATCTGTAAATAATCTATTTTGTTTTTACTTTGGACGTTGTTGTGTTTTCTTCACATGTGAAAGACATCATTTTTTTAAACCATGGTCTGGACGATTTCTCAATTCTGAAAAGTGATAACGGATACCAAAAAATGATGTTTTGGTCACAAAGCCTGAATGTTCTATTTTTTTTCTATGTAACAATTGGACAGTGGCAGTGGGATGGCAGCAAGGGGGCAGTGGGGTGGCTGGAGGGTGGCAGTCTGAAATCAGCCGATCATCAGAGGATTTTGGGGACCTTGGAGACATCTGTCAGAGGGACCTTTCACTCTGAAATGATGCTTTGGATCTTTAACATGACGCTTAGCATATTTTTTCCTCTGCTGGTTAGTCCTCATGATCCAGCTGTAGCGGAGCGAGGTCGGTGCAGGCTCGGTAGCCGTTACCATGAGAACGTGTCACATCGCATATTTAAAAGTCAGTCTCTGATGAAAATGATTTTTAAACTGTAAAAAGATTAAAATACTAATAATTGATTTCATATTTATGTCTATGGTGGTAAAAGCGAGGTAATGCCTGAGGTGACCATTAATCTTTAAGTGAACCCCTCGAAGGGCATTAACCCTCACATGACCGAAGATTTCACATGTAAACATTGATGAAAACTCAAAGCTGTTCTTACGTTTATTCTAGATAATTAACTTAAGTTCTTTCTAAGTTTTAGAGCAAACATGAGGCAGCTGTGGGAATGGAACCCTTTTGTTTCGGTTACAGTTCATCAGGGTGATGAAGTTCTGCTTAGTTTTGGTGATTGTTTTCTGTAGTTTGGTTTCCTGTTCCTCTGCTGCTGAGTCAGATTTAGTTATAGTTAGCTCAGCGGTTTGACGGTGGTTGTGTCCTTCAGTCTTGAGGTCGATGGATTTCAGTAAGCCGGGTTTTCCATCTCTGTGGTTTAGGCTTCGTCTTATTTGGGTTCTGTTCTTGTGAAGTCATGTTTCCTTTTGTAAAGTCGGTGTTTGGGTCCTCCTCGCCATTCTCTCATGACAGAAATCCGTCCTAAACGTCTCCATCTTTGGTTTATAATTCAATGTTTGTTTCTATTGGAAATTGTTGACATCTTAACAGCATATCATAAGACTTTCTAAAAATGGACACATTTCATGTCACGCTTAAAAAGGCAACGCCTCTTTTTCAAGGCAGTTTTTCATGTCAAATATAAAATGATATGATATAAACTGGTAGGAATGGAATTGGTTGTATAAACACGCGACCTTGTGGTTGTGTCCTGAACAGGCCTGGTTCCAATTTATTTTTATTTATTTTTCAAAAGACTTTCTATCCTAAAGTCACTCTTTAAACAAATCCAAACTTCACTGAGGAGGTTTAAAGCAAACTCGCTTTCATCATAAACTGTTTACATCAAGGCGATTTCAAATGGATAAATTCAATCAGGATTTCCAGATGTGGCAAAGCCGATGCTATCTGGGCATGCCTACTCTGATGCTGACATTTATCCTTTCAGGGAACATTTATGCTGAAGTGACAGGAGGTCACAGGGGTCAGGATCGTTGGTGGCCTCCACCATAACCCGCCTTCATCCTTTTTCCAATTTTTAAATGGCGCTCTTTAAAGCAGAGAGTAAAAGCTTCAAACCTAGAAAACACACATTTTCCCAGCTGTGCTGTCGCCGGGGTGTGGCGTGATCATGCGCACACTTTGGCTGATTGCTGAAAGCCGGACCCTCTCCCTCCCCGTCAGACACGGTTTAGAGTGCAGATGTGAGACTGAAACTGGAGAATAACTTGAAAGCAGTTTCAGATTCAGTTTTGCTTCTTTTGAAAGACCCACTCCAATGAAAATTGTGTTTTTTGGTGTTTTTAACATGCATATATATATATAAACTTTTTTGGTTTGTCATCACCAGGCAGAGGTGTTGACCTTTCTGTCTTCCTTGCTCACTAATTTGCAAAAAGAGCAAAATAAAGCTCTGGTTTCTGCAGCCTTGAAGCCCTAACACCATTCACCCACACCTTGTTTTCCACGTCTGACTCACTCGAGTTTTTCCACAGACGAGGAACAAGTGATGGATCATCAGAAAGTCTGCCTCCCCCTCCCGTGTGCACGATCCTGGTTTCACGTTTGCCCTCCCCAGCAGCTGAATCTGACACTAAACTGAAGCTAAACCTGCATTATACTTCATTCACAGTTAAACTGCTTTTCAAAGGGGAACAGAGGTGTTTTCAGCAGCAGGGATGTGGGAAATGCAGGTGACCTTTCCGGCGCCGTGGGAGTCGGCTCCCTGAGGCGCTATAACCCCCTCCCACTGACTGCACACATGAGTGTATGACCAAAAAAAACATTCACAGCACTCTGAATTATGAAAAAGTATTTTTTTTTTCACCCGACTGTAACATGAATAAATAAACGAGTGACCTTCACTTCACAATAAGGTTCATTTACCTTTTTCTTCTCAATAATTGGAAAAACTTGACTGTCAAAATGAAACTAGACATTTATAGGAAAATAAAACATTCAGAGATGCTTCATCTGCTGCAAGATTCTGACTTTTTTGTGTACATTTAAAGACCCACTCGAATGAAAATGATGCTTTTGGTGTTTTTAACATGTTCTTGTAGCATTTGATGGAGGACATATACAAGTTTTTTGATTTTGTCTAAAAAGTGCATAATCATAATTAAAAGACCAGTGGGAACGCTTTGAAAATAGATGAAAAAATGATTGGAGTGGGACTTTTAGACATTTTCTGTCTCTGTCTGCAGATGCAACGTCGAGGACAGGGGAAGGGGCGCTCCCATCAGGACCAAAGTTAAGAAATACTCGTCTAAAGCTCAGCAGAGTGGACTGAAACCAGAAAAAAGGTAAAAGTTACAGATCTGAAATTCAGGAGGATGCTTTACATTACATAGAGGTGATGATGAGGAGAAGAAAGGCTGAAGAACACTGACACTTTTACTTAGAAAATGACTGATTAATCAACAGAGTGCTCATTATTCCTCATTTTCTTCTTTTAATATAATTACAGAGAGTTTTACAGATTTTACATTCTTGACTTGTTTTTTTGTTTGACACAATGCATGCAGCTGCCAGGTCAGGATCTGATGTGAATCCTGATCCAAATCTACTTTGGAGACTTGAGGAAACAGCATAGACTGTAAAAAGACTATTGGGAAACAGCAGAAAGACAGAGAAAATTCACATTTACATGACAATTGTCCCTTTTTGTTTGTTTTCTATAGAAAAATCACAGAAAAAAGATTCTTGATTTGAATCTCGGTCAAGTGTGTGTTTTTCTTCTGGCGTCTCCCTCAGTCCAGAAACCCGTTTCATGGTTTTTGATGGTTGCTCGGTCTGTCGCTGGGATCCTCTGATGAACTGAAGACCTTTGAGAGGCTCCTGCGACCCCCGTGGTTTAACTCAGGATGAAAAAGGTATGTATAATGAATGAATGGATGGATTCATCCTTCTGTGTGCTGTATATGTCGGGGTTTGAAGGAGCTGCATGGAGAAGTTCTGCAGAAGAGGATAATGATGAGTAATGATGATTTTCCCTTTTGTGCTCCGTTCTGCTGCAGGTTTCTCCCTTCTGTTTTCAGACCCTCGTTATGGAACATGAATCATGAGATGAATCCTCATCTTTCTGCACTCAACCAGATGGGCTTAAAGACACACAACCGCCGTTGGTGAAACCGTTGGTGCATGCTAAAGCAGCTGTCTGCAGAAGACAAAGGATCTTCCATTTAATTAGACGCATTAAATCTATTTTACACATCATTCTGTCCCTCAGCAGCCAGGACCAGGTTGTTGTAGTGATTCTTCTTTCATACTGTGCCTTTGAGCAACAATTTGACCTCCAACACGTACTCAAACACTCATCAATATTGACATTTTTCTAGGTCTATAACATCAACTGAAGTTTTGTTGACCTTTGGCCTTAGGAAGAGTCCCCATCTTGAATTTTCCCCATAAAAATCACCTTCAGTACCTTCTACAAATTTAAACTCCTCCTGTGGATTTCAACCTATCGTGTCCTAATTCCTTGAGCGTCACTGGGAGAATTCTTGGGAAAAATTTCTGGAATTGTAGATTTTGAATGACATCAGCATGGCAAGCTCACAAATGTGGCGTTCCCCTGTTGCACACATATTTTACTGGAAATTTTTACCGAAACTTTAATAAATGAATCCCTGGCTCAAGCTGAACGAAACAAAATGACATATGACATGGGTATATTAGAAATGTGAGCGTGGTTTACAAAAAAAACTCTGTTGCTAAGGAAATCCAAAAGTTTACTTTTACCGATTCTTCTAAAAATTACATAGACCTGATTGTCACCTCCAGGCGACTGATAAATAAAATGGTTGCTATGGAGATAGTGCTAGCTTCCATTTTGAAAAAAGTGTTTTTCCTGTGACTTTTTCATCTGCAGCTCTGACCAGGGTGGCAGAGGGGCGTGTTGCAGCCGCTTAGCAAGTGAGGGGGGTGTCAAAAGGGGTGACAAGGGTGGAGGCGAGTAGCTCCTTCGGGCCTTACAACGCTGCTTGCACCTTTCATTTATTCATTGTATTTCCTGTTAGAAAGTTATTAAAAGGGCAGAAATTGACACTTTATATTTAAACATTTAGTCAGTAGTTTCTTCAAAGCAGCGTTAAAAATAGATGTTTCATTTTTAACCTCATTACCACTGAGTTTTTTTAAAAAATAATCCCAAAATATGTCTAAAATATCTAAAATTGTTTTTCATGTCTTAAATTCAAAATTAAATGGGACAGACTCGACTGTGAACCTGACGCATGAATTTTCTTTTGCATAACTTTCAATTAAAAGCAGTTTGTGATCTTTGTTTGCTCCCAGAACAACATGTATGCACTTTAGACACGTCTCTATCCTTAGTTTGATGAAAGTCAGAATTATTCCAGAGAATACAAACAAGCATCCTTTACTTCCCTTTAAAAAATGTGCCTCCGTCTGCTGGAATATTTCTAAAATAATTTATGCATGTTGCTGTCTGTTATCTTTCTCCTGTTGGCAACAATAAATGTTTGGAGAAACACAGAGTTCTTTTCCATTTGGCAGCAGTGGACTGCCTGGGCTCTCCACAGACTTTCAGTTTCCTGAAGGGTTTTAAATGAGGAACTCAGATGAGAAGTTTCTACGGCTGATGCAGGAGTAAAGAGCAGAATTTATTCAAATGCTTTCGAGCCAGAGCAACCCACAGAACCGGGTCTTCTTAGGTCCCCATGGATCTTGTGTCTATTAGAATTGTTTTTTAGATTTTATCTCTGGTGTTTTAATGCTTGAATGGTCTGGCACCTCAGTATCTTTTGAAACTTTTACATCTTTATCGTCCACGTCGAGTCAGAACATCTGAAGATCAGATGCATTTAATGTTTCCAGCACTCGGCTTGTGACTCTGGGAGACAGAACCTTTTCAGCTGCAGCTCCCAAACACTGGAATTCTCTCCCCTTTTCTGTGAGGTCTGCCAGATCCCTTAGTGATTTTAAGACACTTTTAGAAACTCATCTTTTTACTCAGGCTTTTAGCTCCAGTGAGCAGATCTAGTGGGCCAGCAAGTAAAATGTGATTGTTTTCATTGTTTTATTGCTTTTGATTGATTAATTGATTGATTAATTGATTGATGTTGGATTAGAAAATGTTATTTCTAATTAGCTGAACAAATGAGTGAGTCATTTTCTGAGGAAACAACAGGCTCATCGGGTCTTCTTTCTTTTCATGTGTGAGTTTTTCATGTGACTCTCAGCTCTCTGATGCTCTGCAGTTCTGCTGATAAAACCTTCTGTCAGAAGCTGTGTGATTCAGGAGAAGCGCTGTGTCAGATCTGCTGCAGAGATCTGATTACAGATGAGATTGGGAGACACTTTGATGAATGTCTGAAAGTTTGAACCTTTTAAACGGCAGATTTGAGAGACTGGGACAAAAGCTTCATGCCGGTTAACTGTTTACCAGGATGGAGACCAGAGTCCCTGCTTCTGCAATAAAAAAAAAATTATGTTGTTTAAATTCACAATTAACAAGAACATGAGGGCATGAAGGAGCGACATATGAGGAGTCAGAGGTGCTCGTGCTGGGCTGCAGGTTCTTTCATTTCCACACACTGACAGGTGCAGCTAATGAAGGAAAATGAAGACAACAACTGCTGTCTCTGCCTTCATACCTGTTTTTGCTCAACAGACTGCACGCTGGGGGAAATGAGCTGGAAGGAGCAGCTGAGAACTGAAATGTAAAAGTACCACAGAAAGCAGATTTTCTGTTTTTCGGGAAACAGCGGAGAAGACAGGCTGAAGATCCAGCACAGGGAACCAGTTCTTTATGTCTTCTATGTTACATAAAGCCTGGATTTTGCCTTAAGACAAAAGAGAAAACACATCCATAAAATGGGCTCTCACAAAGGAGAATCTATCCTGCATTTCTCTGCAGAAACTCACTTGATCATCAGTAAATATGAAGACCAGAAGGCAGACCACACTTTTACCACACTGATTAGTCAGACGTGGCTTTCAGGAGTGTGTGCATGCTTGTTTGTTGGTGTGTGATGCGCAGGCGTCTCCAGACTCTGGTGGATTTTTTTTTCTTGGAAAAAGCTCCAGTCGTTTTCAAAGCAGCCTCTTAGCCATGAAATCTGCTGCTGCTTGAGTGGAGGGAACACAAACAAGCAATCAAGACTGCACATTTACTTCCTTGATTAGAGGAAAATGTATTTTGAGAGCCAGCAGCCCAGATTTTTTTATGTCTTCTGGCAGGAGAAAAGTCCTGAACACACTCTAAGTAACCTTTGAGGCTAAATTGTGCAGAAAGGAGAATGAATGCATGCTTCAAATTCAAATGATCAAACAGATCTTTTTTAGATCAAGTATGTATATATTGTCCTCTTTGACACAAACTAAAGTAAAGAACTTGACTAAAGTAAAGTTACAAACAGGTGTTTTTTCAGACCCTAAAGAAATGTGTTTCAGAGTGTCAAGCACAGAGGTGGAAGGATGATTATTGGGCTTCAAATTCAAAAACTTTTTGTCACAAATACATCAATCAATCAATCTATCTATTTGCCATTTGTAAATGTTTAATTACACTGGAACAACAAACTGACAACAGAAAACATGAGGACTCAAATTAGAAAACATAAATGAGTAGAATTAAAAGCACTTGAAAAAAACATTTGTATAAAAGCTATAAAAGTAGATAAATTAGTTGGCTCCTCATCCAACCGCAGCAGATAAAACAGATTAAAACAGTCAAAAGTGTGACTCTTTAAGTGCAGCCTAATGTGGGAAAATCCTCATCTTTTTGCTTCATTCAAAGACCTCTCAGCCTGAGGAAAGAAGCTTCCAGCATGGCGCGATGTTGCACGTTTGATAGCGCAATATCTTCTGCTAAACGATAGGAGGTCAAACGTTCCAGTGGCCTGATGACCAGAGAGATCCTTCATGATCCGAGTAGCACTAGTTAAAAGTCTAGATTTATAAATGGTTTTCAAATCTGGAAGGTCACATCCAATAGTCTGCCCTGCTGGCAGAACCAACAACACTGCTTAGAAGTGTATTTTGTTTCACGGAGAGATTGCCAACCACACAGTGACAGAAATAATGACAACACTTTCAATGCAGCATTGATAAAAATGTAAAGAATGGTTCTGTCTTGAGCAAATTCCCGTAGTCTCAAAAAAGAAAAGACGCTGTCGAGCTTTCTTAACAAAAATACTGGTATTAAGATGCCTGAACTGAGGACTGTGTGCTTAAGTCCTCCATCCGCTCCGTAGTTTTGCTGATGTTGAGGAGGAGAATGCTGATTTGGCACCAATGTGTCTCCAGGATTTTAATCTCCAGATAAAACCAGAAGAAACAGGTATTGGTTGTTCAGCTCTGATTTTCAAGTTTAATGTAAAGTCTATGTAAGTGCGCCCATATGCTTGTTTTGAGCTTCTGCATTTCAAACTCTCACATTCATGCATTGCTACACACATTTTTATGACCGTTTTTGGGCTTTATGCAGCCTGAACGCACAGTCCTTGGGCGCACAAATTAAACCAGTTGAACTTTGACCAATCAGGGACTCGGATTTAGTAGTGACGTGTTTACCAACCGATTGAAAATTGATCACAGAGGAGAGATGAATAATTTTGGTTTGTGCCCGATCAGAATGATATGACACCAAGCCTTTCATGTGTCGGAATAGATCAAGATTTGCCAGATTGGCACCGCTTTAACGTTTCACACCGAACCTCTTCCGACTGTAGGTACATGCACTGGTATCGGGTCACAGTCCAGTGAAAGCACAGTATACTGAAAGTATGTCAGTATCAAGTATGCGTGTTTAGCATGTTCTTTAAACCGAATCACGCCCCTGGTGTGAACGTAGCGTCCCAGCTCTATTCTGACGTAAAAAATTTCTCCTCCATCATTGATTTTCAAACGGTCCCATGAATGAGAAGGGGACGTCATCCATACGTCACTTCCTAATCTGAGTCCCTGATCCATTTAGCATCAAGAACTTTAACTGGTTCAACTTCGATCAACGAACTCCTGTTTTGCGTTTAGCTAAGGGTGGTGTGAAAATAGCTTCAAAACAATTGGATTTTGCTGGGGGGGGGTCCAGTTTGATTTCACCAAATCTTTCTGTGGCAATCAATCAAAACCACCAACTATGAGGTGATGAAATTCACATTTTATTGAAAGTAAGATGAGAGATCCCAGAAAAACAAAGCAGTCATCTTCCAGTGCTCTGCTCCCAGCGTGGCGGGAAGGTCTATATTTATCTTCTGCTGCTTTTAGGAGTTCCAGCACTGAGATTACCCTGAATTCCAGCAGGTTTGGACGCACAGGAGCGTCTGTGTTTGTTTGGGAATGCTGTGAGTCACTGATCTGTGTGCTGGGATGCTCCCCTCACACCTCCTACTTGAGAGTGTGGCAGCAGAGCTGTTACCTAGATACAAGCTGGAGTCTGCTGTGATGCTGCGGCGCTGAGAGCATCACTCACGCCGGCAGCAGACAGAGGGAGAAGCTGGGGGCGCGGGACGCGTCTGCGGAGCCTCAAACCTTCAAACCCTCCGGAACCACGAAGGAGTCCGGGCTCGGAACCGCACGCAAAGGTGAGGAGGAGGACTTTCCCTTTGGAAGCTGCGTTTGAATCCTCTGATTTAGTTTTTTTTTTTAAACACAGAAGAAGGAAAAGCTGGAGCTCTGTGGTGGTTTTCATTCACACAGGTTTGGAAACTTCAGACTCGCATGAAAAGTATCACAAAATGAGCTAAACCTCCAAATGGATCAAATGATTATTTATTGGAGCAAACTGTGGGAGAAAAGGAAAATCATTTACATGTTGTAATTCAGACTATTGTAACCTGAAATCCCTGCAATGGAAGATAAACATGCAGACAACAGGTTTCCTGATGCTTATTGAAAAACAAACCTTTTTCCTTTCTTCATTGTTTTTTAAGTGTATTCTTTTTATCCTCATTATTTATGCTGCTATTTACTGTCTTTTCCCCATATTTAAAAACAAAATCTTAAAAATTGCTCATTTTGAGTCCTTTTTCTGCTTTGGTTGTTTGAAGTTTCACAGAAAATAACGTTGCCCATCAGATGTGTGTGTTTCTTTAATTCTGCAGCCTTGTAGAAAGATGATGATGATCAGGAGCTTTTGAGCAGGAAAGCAAACAACAAGGTTCAAGTTTCTTAAAACAACTGATGAGAAGATTGGTCTTCCGGCTGCTTCTGTGTTGAAGTTCTTGATTGATAGTCTGAATTTTTGTAAAGTATTCTTGGAGGTAGATGGTCATTTTTGAAAAATGTGCACAGGAACAGTTTAGTGATGTGTCTCTGATATCTGTCTTGGTTTTACATCCACCTGTTGACTCTTACTGGTTCCAGCAGAACCTCTGATGAGAAACCAGATAGGAACTGAGCAAAGATGTGCAGATTCCTCCAAGCATTATGTTAGTTTAACGTTTTGAATGATTTTCTTTCAAGCCTCAAGTTTGTCATTATTTTGAAGAGGGAGGAACTAAAAGTGCTGGCTGTTCTTGGATAAAAGAATCTTAATGTCGCCCCCTGCTGGACACAACAAAAATAGCTCTTTTAAAGTTGGGTTATTTGGTGTCATTTTTTTGTTTCTTTCATCGTGGCTAAAAAATGTGAGAGTGATTTCCAACATGTTTCCTCAAGTTCTTTGATTCTATGTCATCTTTATTTCTCAGGCGTTCCTCAGGGTTCTTTACTGGAGTCTCTTCAGATCTCCTTATAGAGGCTACCTTTAAAACATCTTTCACTGTGACTGCTGATGACCATTAGTTTGTTCTTGCAGTAGATTCAGGCAGAATCTGATGCTCAGATGACCTCATTTCTGCACTGTTGGGTCAGAAGGTTCCTCTGGATTCGTGTGGATTGGTGATTTGTGGATCATATTTTTTGAGTTGCAACCTCTGAAAACATTGCTTTGAGAAGCAAATTTGAAATTCTTTCAGTAGAAGTAAAACAAAAGTTTTTGCAAAATAAATGTTTTGCAGTTTGATGTAAAAAAACTCATTGAAACAGATTGTAGCTTTTTTTTTTTTTTTTTTTTTTTTCACCAAATCTGGACCATGTTTACTTTTGGTTTGATTGATGTTGTTTTTAGTGATATGTTTTTGCCTGGAAACCTTTTTTTTTTTTTTTTTAAATAAGATCTGCTTCTGTGAGTGTGGATGAAACTGGGTTCAAACATGGCAGAAAGCAGTAATGGAAAGTCCCTGTGAAGCTTTGACCTCTAGATGTTCTGAAAGCTTCAAGTCTTCTTCATCATAACTGGATCTGAGCACTGAGGAACTTTTGTTTGTTAGAGTGAAGTTAAACTGGCCTATATCAAGCAAAATCAACTTGTTTGAGCCTTTAAGTGTATTATAATGTTCATTTCTCACAAAAAAACAACTTCTTCTTTTTCTTCTTTCTTCTAAAACCAGCCCCTCCCCATCCATGAAAATTAGTGGGTCCTCACACTTTGACAAAGTGGGGAACAGCCCCTTCCAGGAAGAGTCTGCTCTGCCAGCAGCGCCCAGGCCAACACACACGCCCACTTTCTTTGCGGAGCTAGCGGCGAAATGTTTTCGCTTTTTTATTCACAATATGTACATCCATCTTTACAAAAGTTGGATAAGTTGATTGTTGACATTTGTTGATTGTTGACAAGCTGCTGAGGCTGGCTCTAGGATGACGTCATGAAATAGACGGCACCCACAAGGAGCGAAAGGCGGGACCTTAGAAATCACGGCGCTTAACTTCCGGGTAGGAAAAGGAGCTTGCAAAAATAACTCATATTTAATGAAAAAATTCATTTTTTTAGGTAGTATATTATCATATACATTCATACACTCTGAAAGGCTTAAGAACAGCATGATTTAGGCCCGTTAAAGGTTCTGAAAAGTTATTTTATTGAGTTATTCTCTCACCAAAAAAAAACCCCACCAATAATAATTGAAAGTGTAGTCTAAAGTCAGGTTTTATAGCATTACAGAAATGTAATGTTATTTTAACAAAAGAAACTTATGATCTCTGAACTTTTTTATGAACACAAATCTTTCTTTAAAGCATCAACTTGATCACAAACATTACACAGCAAAACGTTGGGGAAGTATTAAACATTTACCAATTTGAACCGTTTTGTCTTTTGTTTGTGAGTCAATCCCAACGACAATATTACGCACAAAGCAGTAAAGTCCTGCTGGGCGCTCACGTTGTGGTTGTGGTCAACGTTGTAGCTTACAATCTGTTTTTTAAGATATTTTTTTAATGACTTTTGATTAATTTTATTTAAAACCCTTTTTTAAATGGAATGCAATATGCTTCCATAATGATTAAAAGAAGTGATAAACTATAAAATAATTACTTTAAAGTTTTTTTTTAACGTCATGCAGAGAAAAAAACATGCATATATTGAAAAAAGTGCAACATTTGTCCTATTGTGTGTTCTTACAGATCAGTGTGTTGTAGTTGTGAATCTTAGTCATGTCAAAAAGTAACAATGACACAGAGCAACAAGTGAGTGTCTTTGTGTTGACTCAGATCAGTCTGAGCAAATGCTAGAAATTCCCAGCGCACCTGAATGTAGCAATGGTTAGTGCATAAGTGCGGAAATTCCATGCAGACCCTGAATGCACCCCCTGCTGCTGCGAATGTGAGCATTAAATCTGTGCAATAAAGTCAGGGCGGATGTTAACATAGAGCCCTGTTTGTACTTATAGATACATGACCCATTGAATCAATAAAAAATCAAGTTTGTCTAAACAAGTTTAATTAAAAAGAGTGGGAAGAAAAATAACGTATATATTCCACCCCTATTATGTTTTACTAAACTTATTTTGGATATATAGTTGACATAATCCAGCCCTTATAATTAGTTTTTTATACTTTACAATTCCAAGTGGAGATCATTTATTAAATCCATAAGTAACCTCAAAGAACGATGAAGTGCTTATTGATTACATTAGAAGGCATTCTATTATTACACACCGTTTCACAGATCAAGAATCAAAATGATGTGCTTCTAACAATGTGGTCATGATAACACAGCAATTAAAACTATAGCAATTGTATTTACAGAAATGCATGACATTTTGTTCAAACACACTTAGAAAAATGAACAACAAAATAAACATCTTTAACAGATGAATAGTTTCTCCTGTCAGAGCGCTTGATATTATTACAACAATGTCACAACCACAATTAAAAAAGCAATGCAAAAAATAAAAAAACAACATTTTAGAAACACTTCCCGAAACCAAAACACAATTTCAAAAAATGTAAAATAAAAAAAAAAAAAAAAGAAAATTTTCGGAACACAAAAGTAATTTCCAGAAATCAAAATGAAATGTTAGAAAACGAAACACAATAAGAAACTAGTAAAGGTATAGGTACTATGGGACACCATAGATGGATGATGATGTGAGTTTTCTTTTCGGTTTCTTCATGTGTTTCATTTTTTAACTTTTTTTTTTTTATTCCTGTAAATTATTTTGGTTTTCTGAAACATTTCATATTTATTTTGATTCATTTTTTTTTATAAAATTGTGTATTGATTTCTAAAATGTCATGTTTTTCAAATCTATATTTTATTTGTTTTCCTTTTTATTTGTCGTGTGACAAATAAACAATGTTTTTGAGTTGAACGATTTGAGCTTCAGGGCCACCGTAGTCATAAAAAATCAGAAATCTGTTGACTCGTTTGTTAGGTTTATTCATAATAATGTTTTGAGTGTCCTCAAAAAGACGCTGTTCTTTAATTATTCTTTCCAGAATTACATTTGTTGTGAAAAGTGTCTTTTAGCAGCTAATAATCATTCATTCATTCATTCATTTTCCAATCCGCTTTATCCCTTTCGGGGTCACGGGGTTGCCGGAGCCTAACCCGGCTACTCATGGGCGAAGGCAGGGGACACCCCTGGACGGGTCGCCAGTCTGTCGCAGGGGCCACAATCACACACCCATTCACACCTACGGACAATTTCGAGTAATCAATGAACCTATGAAGCATGTTTTTGGACGGTGGGAGGAAGCCGGAGTACCCGGAGAAAACCCACGCATACACGGGGAGAACATGCAAACTCCACACAGAAAGGTCCCCCAGCCAGGACTTGAACCGGGAACCTTCTTGCTGTGAGGCAGGAGCGCTAACCACTGCGCCACCGTGCAGCCCAGCTAATAATCAGTTTTCCTAAAATTAGATTTAAGTGGAGTGCATTGCTTATTGATTATTATCAGAAAAGATTGTTCAATTATGTATTATTTTTGGGTCAAAATCAGAGTCAAAATGTGTCTTTTTTCAATTTCCACCCCATTTTTCCTTTTTTTTCTTTATTTTAATCAGTCCCCAGCTAACAAATGGGCTTCTGTTCCACTTTAATGGAAAAGCCCTAACTTTGCCTTTTCACATAAATGAGAATTGGATCAAAGTTTAGCAGGACTGTGTGTGTGTGTGTGTGTGTGTGTGTATTTAGTCAGAGGTTTGTCATCCTTGATTCCATAAACGATCGGGTTCACGCTGCAACAAGCAGCCTTCTGTTCGTGAGTCCCTGAACCACAGGCTGCTGATGATCTGCTGCTCAGCCTGTTGGACTGCTTTGCTCTTTATTAAAATGAGCTGCTTGTGCTTTTGGGCACAAATTGGGTCGATTTTGAACTCTCGCCTGCAGAAAAACTCCAAACAGCTCAATTTTGACTTCAATTATTAAACTAGTTTTCTAATCTTAATTTCAATCCAACTAATGAAGTTTCATAGACAGACATTTGTAATGCCTTAAAATTGAAAGCGAAAGTGCACAGCGGTAGATAGCAGAAACTGCTTAAATAATTCTTATCATGCATTTTTTATGTTCATAATTCTTGTTGTTTAAAGAGTTAAAGCTTTATTTGTATCTCAGCCTTAAAAGGCTGATTGATTTTGCCTCTTTGGTGCATCATCGCGTTTGAACGGCTCACTGTCTGTCATACAGTCAAAGCTGTTTCATTTCTCTTTCCTATTTTCTCATGATGTTCTCTTAAATGCAGAAATTTAGTTTTGCCTTCAGTGACACAAACATAAAAAGTAAAAGCTGATACTTGTGGTCATGTTTACACTCATGACTCCTTTGGTTCTAACCGATTGTTTTCTACATGCAAAGTTATGTTCATTGAAGAAAGATTATGTTTTTATATTTATTCTGCTGTTCTGATATTTCATTGTAACTTTCAGAATCAATTTGATGGATTTTCTTTTGACAAGCAGAGGCATTTTAGATTTAGATTTGTGTTCTTTTAGGTTGATTTTTGCATTTTGTTTGCCTTTTCTTTCTCTTTTTGCATCAAATAATCATGGAGGATGTCAACAGAAATTCACTTTTGGGACTGTTGGTGCAGAAGTTAGCCTAGAAAATATTTACAGCATGACTTGGTTTATGGACTTGTTTATCTTAGCATAGAAAAAAAATTGAATCTATTTATTAAGTGGAGGATTTAGAATCGGAGAGGAAAAGGGAAACTTTGTCCCGCTCACGGCAGCCGCTGCATCCGAGCTTTTTCAAACATCCGGTTTTCATCTGCTCCTGATCTAACACAACTTGAACACAGTTTATATATATATATAGAGAGAGAAATACTACAAGAACATGTTAAAAGCTTCCTTTTTAATTGGAGTGGGACTTTAAACAGACCTGTATGAACTGAAAAGCAGACCCTTCAACACGCTGAGGGAATCTAACTGACAGCTGTGGAAGGTCATCAACCTCGACCTTGTGTGACTGACAGGGTGACAACTCAAACCAGAACATGACCACAACTAAGAAATATAACCAGAACCAGAACCTAAAGTCATAGCCTCTCAGAGGAAGTGAGGAATTCACTAAAGTCAAACTGTGGTTCCTGGATTTAAAACAAACCTTCTGCTGTGGAATATTTCACACAGAATTTCCCCCAAATACAGTGTTTCTAATCACTTCAACACATTTCTTATCAACAATGAGTACATTTTGGAGTTCCGCTCTCTAATTTGGGCCATTGATCAATCAAATCCACTCAGTGGAAAGTTTTGACTTTCACAAAAAAGACAGAGGAAACAAAATGATTGATGATGAGTGAAACAAAAGGGTGACAAAAAAACAGAGAAAGTTGGGTCTGAATCCGACTAGCATTGACAGAAAAGCAAAACTTTCACAACCTGAACACCTTGCAGCACAAAGCAGCAAAAAGCAGTAGACGAGTTTAAAAGGAAATACATTTTTTTAGAGTCAGGATAAAAACAAAATGGTCACTAAAGTTATGCAACAAATCAGAGCACATTCTAGAAAAATGTCAAGATTTTCATTCCCTGACAGATTTTGAGGATCTTTGGGAGGAAATCTGCTTGTTTTTGCCCTTGTGGCTCAAATTGGCCCTTTTCTCAGGCCCTGGATCAGCCAGTGAAATGTCAAAGCTTAGGAGTAAAAACAGACTTGCATGCAGTTCTGTGAATTCTCTGGGTTCATTAAGTATGTCGGGATCACTGAGCCCCCCCAGGAGAAACCTTTGTCTTTGCTTTGAGTCTAACAGTGGTGACCACAGCTGCTCCCTCAGGTCAAAAGGACTCCAACAAGAAAGGAGATCCACCAAATCAGTTTCAAATTCACGGATGAACATGCAGCAGCACGAGCCTCCCGTTTATCCATGAACTGCTGATTTGTTAATATTAGCGAAGCGACGGAGTCCGAGAACCGGCAGCACTGAAACCCACGCAGATCTGCAAAAGTCTGCCTTCAACTCCTTCACATGTTGACAGCCTCCTCCCACACAGGCGTGTAGTCTGTGTTCTCACATGCACGCCTGCAGGAAAATGCACGTTTGTGTGGCAGCAGGAGGTTTAGATGAAGTTTACTGTGCGAAGACTCGCTCTCACATCTGAGCTGATCCTCACTCATGTCTCCATCTGAGGAACAGAATGCTGGAGCCTGACGTTACTGTGAACAGATTCATGGCTTTTGGGTTTGAATTGGCTGTTGTTGACAACATTTCCTCAGAAATCTTTGTTGTTGTTTTTTTTTACAAACTGTAATTGTTTCGTTGTGTTAAATATAATAAATGTAAAAAACAATTTCAATACAGTAAGATAGATTTTTCATTATTCTATAGAGAGCTAAAAATGGTAAAATAAAAGCTCAAACAATCAAGTAAATTTGACTTTTAAATTAGCCTTTGAATTGGTTGCAATTTAAAAAAGCAGATTTTATGTTTTAGTTTTCTGAACAAGTAGTTCACTGTTGAGTTTTGTAAACTCCTGCTGAAGCTCTGCTTCCCACAGCGTGGTCTGTGGTGTTGAGTCTCAGAGCAGAGTTGGAGTCTATCAATCTGATCAATATCTCAGTTAGAAAAAGTTCAAACAATCTCCAGAATGTTCCTCCATCCTCTGCATGAAATAACTGCTGCCTCTGTGCTGTAGCTGTGCTCTGCAGCTATAGAATGTGCCGTTATTAAAACTCAAAGGAGGTCGCCATGACAGCTGGCCAAAGCAGACTTCACTAGCTCCGCCCACATCTTGCTTTGACAGATTAAACGAGTAACCACAAAATTATGAAAGGTGTGGTCAAATAATAACTAAATAAAAAAAAGGATAATCATTTGGTAAATGGATGGATGGATGGATGGATGGATGGATGGATGGTACTTTGTCACTGTTACAACAAAGTTTTGTAAAAGTGCTGTGATACAATTTATGACTCTAAAGTAGTGCTGTCAATGGATTAAAAATTAATCAGATTATTCACACTTTTGGATTGTGAATAATCCCGATTAACCCCAGTGTTTTAACAAGGAACTGTTTATACGACAATATAAAACAAAAAGTCCAGAAAGAACATTTTTCCTTCATTTTTATTATCTGAAAAGTTTTAATTTGTAAAGTGTTAAGTCAGAAATCCCAGAAATGTAAATTGTGTGAACAAAACACATCAACAGTAAGAAAAGCAGAACTCTAAAGACTTGGTGTCTGATGTATTACTCCAAGAAAGCAAAGATGCTGGTATACAGCCATAAGAAACAAACATTGTGTTTCTGCACTTTAAATGGGTAAATACTCAAATCTGATTGGCTGCTGGGCCTTCATACTTATCTAAAAAAAAGCTCTGGTCACAAATGTTCTATATTACTGCGCAGGCTTCTCTAAAACAAACTTTTTGGTTTGTCTTCTGGACAAAAACAAGCGGTAAAAGGTGAATTTTCTCTCTGAACTGATGCTTTATTGCATCTATTATGACGATCAGCACATATATCGCTTTCCTTTGCCGCTGCAGTCGAGGTCTGCAATGTTTTGTTGTGTTACTGTGCAAATGGACTGCACCACCAATCAAATAGTCCTCTTTTTGTGAGAAAGCAGTCTAATCCAAAAAAATAACAAGAAAAAAGTACTGAAGTTGGTTGAATATTCATTTCTTTTTTAAGTGACCATGATAGAAGTGGAAAAAAGCCTGACAAAGTATGCATTTTCAGAAATTAACACACGGTGTGGAAACCCGAGCTGTCCGACGCAAAGTGGACAACCGTCGCTTCTGATGTGTAATTAACGCTTTAATAAATATTAACTCGTTCATGTTTTAAATTTGTCGCGTGCGTTAACGTCTTGATGTTGACACTCCCACCTAAAACAAATAAATACAAAGTTCATCAGTTATCAAAAACAATAAGAATGTTAAAATTGTTTAAACCACAATAAATAATAAGAAATATACCTAAAAGAAAACGTGACATGACTGCAATACATAGAATTTTAAAAAGGTCCACCATTGCACAGTTCCAGCAGAGCAGCCTCACGGCTGAGAGTGAACCCTGTTGATGTCTTCATCTGGGTGGGCGGTGTAGCCATGCTCCTGATGCTGAGCAGGCTCCTGGTATGAAGAGAGTCCCAATATTCTGTTTCCTCACAGCACAGCCATAAGTCTCTTTTATGATTACAGTCCTGTTTTCATGCCTGTAATGTGTGTTGAGGGCGAGGGTGGAGGGAAATAGGGTGGGTCAGTCGTGTTT
Source organism: Adrianichthys oophorus (assembly GCA_036245035.1). Classification (NCBI taxonomy): domain Eukaryota; kingdom Metazoa; phylum Chordata; class Actinopteri; order Beloniformes; family Adrianichthyidae; genus Adrianichthys; species Adrianichthys oophorus. Next base: position 3,415,670 of record BSAI01000089.1, on the reverse strand, counting down.
CGAGGCATTAGAATCTTGCCTCCAAGAGTGGTAGGGGTGTGGCCCTCCAACAAGCTCACTCCTGATTGGTGAGAGTGGTTGCCATTGAAACGGTCAACACCTGAACCTGCAGGCTCAGTCTGAACCGTTTGTGAGGCCGTCCTGGTCACACAGTCACACAGCGGCTGTCCAATAAAGCAGTGGAATCAGGAGACATTCCCACAAGCAGCTGCCCTGTAGTCAGCTGGGTAAACAGTCAACACAATGCCAGACGGGATTCAACCCCTTTGGGTCTTTTCCCTGAGAATGAAGAAGAGCAGACTTTGCATCCATCTTTTAAAGATTAAATCTGTTGAAAATCCTCTTTTGTTTGGCAACACAAAGGTTTTCTTTTGTTTATGTTTTTGGTGTAAAAGTGAAATTTGTTTTTTCATTTTAACTGATAAAAATGTTGAAAGCAAGAAAGGATCCCCAAACATGAGATGTTTTGCTCACAATAAGGTTTGTTGTTTGGAGAAAACCTTTATTCGGTCTTTAGACATCAAACGTTATTTGTTTCTTCACCTTTTCTCTGTGAGGAACGATGTCCTCTGGGTTTTCTAAGGAGATGTCCTCCCCACTGTTGTGTTCTTTGTAATTTCATGCAGTTTTTCCTCCTAAATTTGAAAAACTATTTGGTTTTGACACAAAAAAAGCAGAAAAGGAACAGGGATGTGCACTCAGCGTGTTTCTTTCGCCCCTCAGGCTTCATGATCTTTCATTTGTTTTTCCAGGAATAGATGATTAATATTCAAAACTGTGTTCTGGGATGAATAATCTGTCTCCGTGTGTTGCAGTGATTCGGTGCATCCAAGTTTCCTAATGCTGTGATGCAGTTTCCCACGTTTTAATGATTGGAAACAGTTTGTTGTTGGCAAGAAAAATGTATTTTGGACAAAGATCCATCAGGCCACGAACACAGTGGTGGATGCAGCCGAGCAGACCTGGGTTTGGGATGAATACCTGCAGATGTTGATGCAATATTAATGCACTGGTGTCCCACAAGAAGCAGAACAACAGAAACCTGCACAGATATTTTTCTTCATACTTGATATTCAAAGACTCATCTGTGTGGTCATTAAAAATGTCTTCCCTGTCATAAATCTGTCAATCATAGCAGGTCCTCGACTGTTTATTACACGTTTTTAGTTCAATTCTGCCAGAACTATTAATGGTTGATAAATAAAATGTGGTTAAAGATCTGTGTAAAAAGGATGTTGAAGGATTTAAGACGCAAAAAAATCTTCTGCAACCAGAAGTTAAACTGAAAGGAAGAGGTTGAGTCTGAAGGGATGGTTAGACATCCTGTTCATGCATCAGAACCTCATCGGACCCCATTCTTTCTGAGGAAAACAACAGAAACATTTTGTGAGGAAGCTTACATAATCTTTGGAAATACTGTAACCTTTATTATTGCAGAGTTCAGAAATGTGGAAGAATGGCAGAAAGTGCTGTAAAGGTCATGCTGCTGCTCAGGGCGCCGCTCATCCTAATCGGAGATCGGGGAGCAGAAGCAGTTGGTGTGCATGCAGTCTCTGCAGTTAGGAGAGCTGCAGTTAAAAGCATGGGGGGGGGGGGGGGGGGGCATCTGACAGGAGAACGGAAAAGTTTGCTGCAGAAGAAGTGTCAGCAGTCGGTTCCGTTTCTTGATGCCGTGGGGGTTTGAATGAATGTTTCAGGCTTTCATAAAAAGATTCTTCACCCCTGAAGAAAACAGAAATCCAGCAGTTCGAAGACATGCGGTTTCTCTTTTTGTGAGCCCTGATGTGCTGTGGGGTGACTGGCTGACAGCTCAGTTTCTTTACAGAAGTCTGTTCTCTTTTTACATAGAAGTAAACATGAGCTATTACTCTGTAAACTGATCAGTTTTTCTGCAGGCAGGAGTCGCGCTGGGCTCTGATTTCAGTCAAAAATCCTAAATGTAATCATCTGGAAGTGTGTGGATGGAGCTCAGCCTGCAGGAAGCTGAGGAGCAGCGTCTCTCTCTGAGTCTGCTGAGCCCCTCTGCTGCCAGGGAAACAAAACGTTGCTGTGTCTGGACTTAATAAACCAGCCTGCTGCTTTGCAGAAAATAATCTTTTCAAACTTTACTCTGACAACTCACCTACAGCGTCAGCGCTGACGTTTTAAAGCTTTATTTCACAGGGTTTGGAGGGACAAGTAAAACCACAATTGAAATTTTTGTATGAAGACGCATGAGGTGGCCTTGTGTAACCTATACGCAGCTTCAAAAAGGCTTCATGCTTTTGTTCCATCTGCGTTGCAGAAGTTATGGTTCTACTCTTTAAGTTGAAGGCAGCAGCGTTAGGACTCCAAGGCGACAGATGAATGGTGGAATAAACACAGCTTAAAAAGAGCTTTACAAAACTTTTTGTAAAGACATTTCAGTCTTAATTGGTTCATTCTATTAAGTGTTTTTACACCATAAAGAAATTCATTCATTCATTTTCCAATCCGCTTTATCCCTTTCAGGGTCACGGGGTTGCCGGAGCCTAACCCCGGCTACTCATGGGTGAAGGCAGGGTACACCCCTGGACTGTTCGCCAGTCTGTCGCAGGGGCCACAATCACACACCCATGCACACTCACATTCACACCTAGGGACAATTTAGATTAACCAATTAACCTATGAAGCATGTTTTTGGACGGTGGGAGGAAGCC